>JBBPTU010000150.1:0-37966 GCA_038094295.1 Tylopilus aff. beelii
CTCGCTGGATGGGCCTCGGAGCTGTGTCGTTCGAAGCCGGAAACGAAACGTCCTGAGCAGTTGGAACACGATCCAGGCCACTGTAAATATGACGATATCGACAGTATGCAATTGACCAGGACGAAGGTGCGCGATGGCGGTTCCGATAGCCACTGTTGCTCTCCGAGTCGTGGATACAAGTATGTTGAGCGACATGGTGGTGGGTCCGCTTGTCAAAGGACCGTCCTGGATGCTCAGTCAGTACCCTTTAGATGCATTTTACCCCGATTCTTTACGATCCTGGCCTTTTTGAGCCTCTCCAGGTCACCAAAAAAACGAACTTGCCATTCGCGGAAAGAAAAGGACAAGTCGTTGTCATTATCTAAGGATAGACTTCCCAAGATTGACAAGATCCCAGTCATGCGGTCCAGAAATATGCACGTTGCATCACGAGCAAGTGGAGTACATGAAACGTCGGTCTTATTATACCATTCGTGTCCTTGCCGGCTGACCTGTACGATGGATTTGGAAGGGGAGCTAGTATACCTGGAGATGTGGTGGAATACTTCAAACCAACCAGGGAACTGTCGAGCACTAATATATGAGAGAACGTGGAATGATTCTTACCTGATGGCATAGATAGAAGCATTGGCACGATGATACTGGACGTGGTCGGTAGACCGGTCATGCAAAGGGGAAATCGAGCCAAAAAGCCACCCAAGGCCATCCGGAAGCCGATGAACCTACCACAAGGGTTGTCTCACCCGCGCTCTCAGGGCAGTTTTCGACTTTCAAGTTAGCGAAAATCTCCCCTCAACTTGAATAAACTACCACGGGTAATACGACCAAGCTTTAGTGCACCTAACGCCAAAAGGTCGCGCCTCGGCTATAGCCAGGCGGAGTGTAAATTATGGGTCTATCGGTTTAAAGGCTAATGAAGCATAGTCTTCGTACACCCCTAGCAGTGAAACCTGGACGAGTCACCCTAATTCCAGCTGGCAATACATAACAGCTATTCTGATGTAGTACAATGTACGTACAATTTGGTTAGAACTCAACTAGAAGTAAGGGCAATGAAAAAATATTGCCATTGAAAGTCCGCATAATAGTACATCTAAGCCTGAATGCTCCAAAGTTCGGGACCCGCCATCAGTCGGTGCGCCTTTCCCAGATCTGGGCAATGACTGAGTTGACCCATCGATGCTGGCCAGTCTTTACGGCGGTGTCATTGAGATCTTGGAAGACCACTTCGAAACCATCCTTTGGTTGGACGATAAGCACGTATGCAGACCCACCAAAGTGGAACGTTCCAAGTTGCCCTCCGATCTGGACCTCAGTGTCCTCCAGAGCGATTATCTCGCAGGTGGACACGTCCCCCATCCCAACAGCTAAGAAGCACACTTTTTTGATGGGAAGGACAGGATCCAGTGGCTCGATGATGATTGCAGCGCGGGCCGCAACCATGGCCAGCCATGGTTGACAGCGGTCCATAGCACCTCGAGGATCGCCTTGCTCGCTGCCGACGTGGTAAGCGAGTGTGCCATCATCAGGGAGCACGGCGAAGTAGGTGCCGTCTATTAACTGGGTCTTCGTGACCCTGCCGTGGATAGGGCTGTGCCAACGGTGATAATCCGCGGGAGAGAGGTGCGCCTGGTAAATGGAACCGCCCACAAAGTCCTCGGCGAGCTTGGAGAGCTCAGGATAGTCATTTCCACCAAGCATGTCGAAGAGGGAGTAATTTTGGGTCTTGAGCCAGAATGTATCGTGGAGCTGGACGTTGTGGGCGGTACGGAGAGTGGTGGACTCGCACGCGTTATAGATGAGGGGAAGGATGCCGGGGGAGACGATAGGACGCAAGGGTTTTCCGTGTACTGTCTCGTTGAACTCTCTGACGAAGAAACGATCCCAGGACTTGTACTGGTGATTTCCCGTATCAGGATCGGCTTTGTAAGTGTCTTGAAAGGACCACCTCCCCAGGCCCGCCTCCAGTACCGCCATGCCACCTTCGCTATACCATCCTTCTGGCCCGTCGTTCAGCGAGGTATTGGACATGTCTGAGACAAGGAAATCGCCCCAACTGTTTAGCAATTTCTTCATCGCACGGTTAAACGCCTTCATGCGAAATAAGTCGTAAGCCGCAGAGGTGTTGCCTAAAATATCAAAGATGAGGGAGATTGGCACCCCAAACGGCAAGCCGATGGTCTGGCCACGTTTATTTTTCACGTTGAAGAATTTTGGGGGTTGATCGATGACACTGTCCAAAGCTTTCAGTAAGTGCTCGAAATCCTGGACATGGTAGTCTGGGTCTGCGGTGAACCACTGCAGTCGGACGGAACAGACCAAGATCGGTATACGGTTTGTTGAGTCGTTTCATTGAACGCACCTTTGGATTCTTGTTAGCTTGAGCGAAAACCAAGTCGAAAAGGTCGCTCATGGCCTTGTCTTCCTTGATCGCCGCCGCAAAGACAGCGACAGGTGGCTTGTGGCCAAGGGCCAAACTCGTGCACGGTTCACGGACATGTGCCTCGATAAAAATTTTATGAAGCTGCCGATTGCGAGGTAACCAACCCCAGTAAAGAGAACGCTCCGTAAAGGAAGGCTGGGCAGACATATAGGACAAAATACTTAGGAGTTAGGGTGTCGTCAGACGGACTTCGGTCCTTCAAGTTTATACATACCCAATGCTTTTCCGACTCGGAGTCAAGCGAGAAATCTATCAGCATCCATTTCGTGAATATTGTTGTGGCATGACACTAGTGCCTGCATTGCGGAGGCGAGTAGGTTCATCTGCAGATTAAACCCGAGCCGATGGAGACTAGGCTAATGTCGGGTCAGATCCTAGGCAGAAAGTGGTTCTAGACTGGTGACCAGCCCGTGACACGACGAACGGATTAGGAAATTCGCCGCGATCCTGCCAGTGGCGCCCCCGGCGGCCGCATCAGCACCTCTGCGACCACCCGCCAGGTGTCGGCGACTGCTTCCAGTGAGTAAGTGATGCTGTAAGAGACTTATTAGGACCGCTTAGACACTCTTCAGCCAATGGGGAGGCTTATTCAGTTGGAAGAGAGCAGTTGATAGCCGTTCATATAAACCACAGTGCAGATGCAGCTGACTGGGGAGATTGGTCATTCGCAGGGTCGCGAGCCGGAAGGTGAACCGAGAAGCTCCCACTGGCAAGGGGTACTAACACTCCCAACGACTTCGGCACTCCCAATGACTTCGGCAGTCACGCTTCGTCACATTAGGTCACGCTTTGTTCATCGTGCCAAAGTTCGAAGTCCGCTCAGCGGTTGGAGTCGATCGCAAGGTTATGGACACATCTATCTATTTTAATGGTCAGGTAGTGTATATTATGATGTAAGTACCTGCATTTACATCGTAATCGCTAACACGAATTAGAAGGTGTTGTGTTGTATGCATCAGTAGTATTAGTAGCCTGGTTTGAGTGTAGATGAGAAATGAGTGGATCATGTACGGTATGTGTCATGCGCTAGCGGCGAGAAATGAATGTACGTGTTGTATATATCATGTTTGAGTTCTGTGGGGAGTGTAGCATGAGCAGGTTGTTCAGCCTCGTAATACAGGGAGATTGGGGCGGTTACCACATTACTGGGACCAGCTTCAGGATCGGCATCAGCATTCAGCACTACGAGTGTCGTGCGCGGGTTTTTCCTACTGGCTGAAGCAGCGCTGTGAACCAAGGGTTTTGGATGACATCTGCATGCGAGGGGCTCCCGAGATAATCCTTAATGCGAGATTTCGGGTCTTCAATAGTTCCATCGTCTTGTTGCGAATGTCGTGCTCGATCTGTGACTGGCGTGCACCTTCATCTGCTTTCTTTTTCGCCTGCCTCCTGTCGTTCGATCTCTGCCTTCTCGAAGGGTCTGAGGTGGAACGATGCTTTCCAGACTGTCGACCGCTCGACCTGCGAAGCCGAAGCAGCCTCATTGACCTTGTCAGCAGGGACTCGGAGGAAGGTCGGCACAGAATCGGCAGCCTGAGCTGACTTCAAAATTCTGTCTCGGCCATGTATGGCGAGTGACAACGCAGCGTGACATAGGCATTTCAGCTATCATGCCCATTTCTACCTCAATTTCACTCGTTCAAGCTCGCAGCAACTCAGAATATGGTGTAGATAATGTAGAGTTGAAGGGACAACGAGAGTGTTAAGTAGAATAATGTGTTTCGAGAAACTGCCGAAGTCATTGGGAGTGCCGAAGTCGTTGGGAGTGTTAGTAGCGATATGGGAGCCGACGAACCCACCCAAGGGGTCGACGCCGACTCGGACGACGCGGCAACAGTCGTGACAATGCGTCCACGCCGACCCCACCACATCACAAAAATTGCGGAAACATAACATGGCCAAATAAGGAGTGCTGCCGCCGGCAAACCTAAATAGGATAGTATTGCGTAATACTATGTCGCTGGAGAGCATCGCAGCGCCATGCTTTTCGTCGTCTCCCACTCGTCCGCTCTGCCATCCCCGTACTTTAGAGGGCCCATATGACACACCAAGGTATATTCCCATGCAGTGCTGCTCAAAGTACAGTATAGCCGTACTCGCCATAGACATCGCCCGCCTCCTCCGTCTCCCAGTCGTCGTCAACACCCTCACGGGGGTCCTCCTCCTCTCCATCCCCTGCATCGTCCGAGTCGTCATCGTCATCTCGCTGATATCACGGCAGCCCACTGTAAGTTCACCTCTTCATCCTCTTCCCCGTCGTTGCCCCATTCCCCTTGCAGCGCCTGCTCGTCCTCTAGGTTGTCCTCTTCCTCTCCCTCTAGGGTATGCCCAGGTATGGCACAGGTCACACTCTGTGACCGGCGACAAACCCGTACCCTCACCCTCTGCCCAGCAACTCAAACGGCGTCATCTCGAGCATGCCGTCAACGTCGTCCACCATGGGCCCACCCGCCCTTCAGCCTCTCGAACAGCGACACGCTGACCCCACCACTACCGCGTTGTCGATAACGACGTGGCGGCAACAGTGGCAGCTCCAAACAACGATGACCAGCGACGACACGTCCGTGCTGACCCACCGACCCTTTTGAGCGCGACGACAACGACAACGACGCAGCGGCGGCACTGGCAGCCACGCTGCCATCACCACTGCGCCATCAGCCGCAACGACGTGGCCATGCCGACTTCACCACTGCGCCGACGCCGATGACGACATAGCAACAGCAGAGCGATCCAGCTGCTGCCACCACGTCGTCAGTCGCAATGACGCGTCCGTGCCGACTCCATCACTGCGCCGCCGCCGCCGCCGTAGCAGCAGCGATTCTGCCGCTGCCACTACCACGTTGCCAGTCGCAACAACGCGCCCACACCAACTTCACCACTGCGCCACTGCCGACGATGATGACGCAGCAGCAGCGATTCTACTGCCACCACCACCACATCGTCAGTCGCGACGAGGTATCCATGCCGACCCCACAATCCCGCCGACGCCAACGACGACGACGCTATAGCAGCGATGCTGCCACTGCCACCGCTCGTCAACCGCAACGACAACATGGTAGCCACGGCGACAATCGTCCACACCGACCCCACCACTGTGTCGTCAAGGACGACAACGCGTCTGCGCTGACCCTGTCACCGTGCCCATCATGCGGCGCCTCCGGTGACAACGACAATGACGTGAATGTCGCAACAGTGGGACCGTCACGACATCGTCGTCGACGCGAGGTGAAACATTGACGGTGATGCCATTGGTTCCTGCGGGTATGGGTACGGGTATTCAGCACCTGGAGGTATACTCATGCAGAACCCTATGTATACCTAGTCTGTCTGTGTTCTAGTTACATCGTGTCTTTAATACACTTTGTTTATTTTTGCTCCAGTCAGTCGGCACACAAATTGTGAAGATGTGTAGAATACAGGGGTCTAACTACGGGCGCTCTCGCTCCAAACCGCCTTCACTCCCTCGCCCTCCTCGCCCACACAACTGGTTTTCGACCTTGGCAAAAATTTCCCCCTCCAGGCACTGCCATAGCTGCGACCTCACTGACGCCAAAAGGGTCGCGCCTCGGTTATAGCCGAGGCGGAGCTCGAATTATATGTCTCTCGGTCCGAGTTCACGTGATATCGATCGCTTACTCGCTCAGCGTTGAACTTCGCAGTCACCAGTGACTAGTGACTGATCATGACCATGATCCGGAAGCATCGGTACCGTTTTGAGGAGCTATGAGGAGTAGTAGGCTAGCATGAATCAATCAAAGCAGAGCTTCAAGCAAAACTCCTAGGAAGGGACACTTGATCCAGGTTCGTTAAAGCTCATTGCCAGTTCACCGCGGATACAATAGAGAAGACCAGGAATTTTGGCTCGATACGACGAAGTATTGGCATGTGCTTAAGGTACACTTCTGTCCATGCGTCCAATAGCAATCGTGCTCAGTTCCTTGTCGATGTCATGGCTAATCCAATAAGACATTCTTCGCTTAGTGCGGACAAAGGCCAGAAATTGATGTTACATAGTAAACATGGAGTGGAATTTACAGGGTATTCGCAGATCTCCTTCTGTCTTGGAATAGCGCACCGACAAACAGTCCTCTGGACAACAAGCTCGATAGATGGCGATATGATCGAACAAAAAAGAAATCCCGTCACGGAACACTGGCGGCGATCAACCTCTCCAGTTTCTCACTATCCATTCCCGGGTATCTTGGCACAATCCTGCACTTGAACGGCAGCGGTTGTCTGTCCAGTGAAATCATGGTCGGTTTAAGAATCGACGGGTTCACATTCCTCGCATGATACTCACACGACAACTCCCCTGGAAAACTTCTCTTCCACCTGGATCTCTACCCCGTTCTCGTCCAAGGCTTTCATTATCTTGAATACGGCCAAGATATTAGCGATGGCTACCCAGATGGTCGTATCTGCAAAATATCTCCCGGAACAGATTCGTCGACCGAATCCGAACGAGAGGTGTTCGATTTCGGCTGGTTTGAGTGAACCATCGCTGTGGAGGAATCGCTCAGGTATGAACAGGTGTGGGTCAGGGAATCTGGATTCATCGCGTGCCATCGACCTAGTAAAGCTTGTTAGAATCGGCTTCGGATACGATATTAAGACTAACCATAGATTTGCCAAGACGATAGCGCCTGAATTCAAACATTAGCTTGAATACATGTCCAGCCATTCAAGGAACATGTTCATTTTTACCTTTAGGGATATGGAATCCATCGTATATATCGTCGTCCACGGTGGCATGGGGAATCGCTGTATAATTTAAGACGGCAGGCTACAGTGAAACACAGGGAAATCATTTACAGAGAGGTACGACTGGATAGTATCTCAGTGTTTCCCGGAAAATGGCGTCTATGAAGGGGAGAGAAGGCCGATCATGCATCGCTGGCAATCTGTCTTGACCAACCGTAGTCAAGATCTGTGCATGGGCTTTGTCCTGGACCTCAGGGTGCAGCAGCATCATCAGGAAGAATGTCATCAGGACCGAGTTTGACTGTTTCAAAATGTTAAATGTAATATTCAATACACGTATGCAACCACTCACGGTCTCGGAAGCAGCTACATTTTTGAGCATTACGAAACAGTAAGAAATCGAGCGACAGGGAGTCTGGCGCATAGCTCACCAAAGAATGCGGTCCCTGCTGCATCCTTGAGGTCATTCATCAACGATGGTGTACACTGAATACCATTCTCCTCCATGAAACGTAGTGCATCATGTACCATCGATGGTGCAACGCTACCGCTCGGCTGGCAAATGTAACTCAATGTCGCAGAAAGTGAGCAATCCGACCGAAATAACCTTTTCAAGAGAGTATTGAATGGGCCATTGAAGATACTGTGCTGTATACTTGCGTGCTATTGCCATCTGGGACTTGAATGCCATTCCAGGAAACCACGACGGGAGACAGAGTACTTCAACCAAATTCGTCTTCATGGTCAAATATGGAACTATAATCATAGGTTACTCACTCCACGGAAATGCTCCGATGATAATGGCAACGTGAGGACGCACAACAGACTCAGCGATCCTTAGCACGTTTACCACCATGTCGACGAGCTCATCCTTGGGAGACGCCGGGTCATAATTATACGTGCTGTTCAAGCTGACAGCTGCAGTGAATCTTCGCAGGAATGAATCAGCTAGCTTCATCATTGCACACCATTTCATACACTCACTCGAAGAGGTGATCCTTCAGTTGTTCCGGGTCGTTCAACAATCGCTGGAGGAGATGACACGCTCTACGATGCTGATAGGGCTGAAATCTAGCGACAGCTTCCAATTGAAACGTTTGATGGAAAAATCGCCGGTGTGATCGCCATCGATCGCCATACGCCAAAAGAACGGTGTTAAAATCAACACCACACCTGTCAGTCAAGTGGTAGAACCACTCATGGCTCGGAAATAACAGAAGGCCTCACAATTCATTGGTAATGAAGTATGGACGGTCTGAGTAGTTGATGGATCGCTTCTCGAGCAGATCTCTTGCCACCTTTTCCGAATTTATGATGATGATGTGTTTTCCAAACAGCTTGGAATAGAGTAGGTCCCCTGTTTATATATCGCCGTAAGTATATAACCTGGGCCAAAACGCGTCGGATGATAGATACCGTATGTTCTTGACCACTTGGCGTATGTTAACCACGGGGCGTCTATATTCACCCCGATGACGTTCCCAACCCATGGTAACCCGGGGGGTCCAGGAGGTAATGGATTGGAATGACCCCAAAGAGCTCGTCGCCAAAGATAGAGGGCCACGATACATCCAAGAGCCAAGGTACCAGCAACCGTCCAGTCCGACATGGAGGAGTGAAGAAGATAAGCCGAGTACTAGCCGCCAGTGGTACGGCATCCATTGGCACGTGGTCCGAGTTACTGGCTCAGCGGATGTGATGTGAGATGCTAAGTACTTTCTCAGCGAGGTAATATGGATGTGCATGAAACCTTGATTCGGAAGGATTACTCGCGAGGTTTGACTTGGTTGGACGAGCAGATCTACCATCATGCGTTTGCGGGACCTAAAGAACATCCATGATATTGACCTCCCAGCTGAACCTGATCAGGACAACCCAATCGAGATCTTCGGTACACGCAGCCGCGCACGATCACGAACGTCGGCCGCAGTAACAATTGCGATCGCTCAAATGCCCAGTATGCAACTTACAAAACGCCGGACGCACGCACGCTTTCCAGAATGTCTCCCAATGACACCTCCCGGAACCGTACCACGATCAAGCTATCCGCCACGACCCGGCCGTAATCCATTGCCACTCGTCCTGTTGTCGTCAGCGTCCGAGGCCGTCGTGCACGAGTCTCCTTATCCATAGGTGATATCCGTGACAGAGTGGGAAGCGATGGGAATTTGGGTTGAGGGGGACTTTCGTCGACTTCATTGTCGGATGTTCCTTCCTTGTATATACGCTGGAAGACGCCCCAATGAGGCCTCCTCGCCATATATTGCAGCTAAGCCGGCAACAAAGAAGATGCCAAGGAGCGAGTACGCTACATCTTCCCCCAGCGTCGTCTGCCTGGTTGACACGAGACGTAGTTTCTCCAGAATATTGCTCAATCCAAGATGAAACGTTATCAATTATTGGGCGGACACCCCGGTGACCTGCTCCATCTCTGTGACGATGTCTTGTGGTTCAGCGACGGGAGGCTAAGACGGGCGTCCAATCTTCCATGTTGAAGTGGATGACATGGCCAGCATTGTATTCTTAGAGTGACCATGTACGTATATTCCAGACACTCCCAATGACGGCGCCGCGCAGTGATGGAGCGCGAACACCACGGAAATAGATGATCGCCAGGGCAGAACCCTAGAACCACTTGAACATGACCACGAGCGCTTCTTGGTGTACGAAGTGATCAGATTTGTCAATACAGACTGTATCGCTGCGTGCACAATTGAATCCGCCATCCTAAACGAGCTCGCAGAATTTTCGTAGCTTGTCATGATTTGGAGAGTCATACACTGTGATATGCATCACGTGCTCATGGAGTGGTTCGTTTTCTTCCTAGTGGTGTGATGGCATGATATATCGGAAATACTGCCGTATTCCGCGTTTGATCCGGACCTAGTCGATCAGTCTCGCCATAGACGAAAGGAACTCATGGAATGCGCGTGAGGATTTGAATGCGAACTCTTGCGCGATTCCGTCGTTAAGGCGGCCAGTTGACAAGCTTGCGCGGCAAATAGCATGTGATCGTCGCTCGCGTGCTCGACGGGCTGATGTACTGATCGTGACGCCCAATCGGATAATGAAGTTACTTTTATCACAGACTCAGATGGGACTCACGCTGAACGTCCAGATCAAGTGATCATCTCTGAGAGTATCATCCTGTATGCACTAATCGCATTCTCATAACCTCCCCTCTGTAAAGCTCCGTGTTTTGTCTCATAGCCCTATGGTAATGATGGGTCGAGAGTGACCACCTGACGATCGTGCATCAGCAAAATCGACGTAGGTAAGGAAATCAGGTACTTGGTTCGCATCATTTAAAGCCTGTTTTCATCTAGATGCGATAAATGCCTTGCTCCGCTTGATATTCCTGAGGGACAAATGCCGTTGAACAGCTTCATCGTATTGCTGGGAAGCTATTGCAGCATTTCTGAAACGCTCCGGTTGGCTGACGTCTAGCAGAAACCGCCACACGGGCGACGGCGATACGGATTGTACGACCACTCACGGAGAGTCCATTCCTGATGTCCCTTGTTGGGGCCAGCCATGACCTCGGATAGAATCAACTTGTATGTGGCCGCAGTCTAGATCGCGCATATACGAACGATTCTATCGCTCCCTTGTAATTGCTCTGCTCTATTTGCAAGTTCCAGAGAGAAGATATACGTATGCCTTCAAGAAAGTCAGCCGTGGAACATGCCATACGTGTGATGTACGTACATAAACTACATGGTAGCCTGAAAGATATGAGTAGCGTAAGTGCATACAATTTGTAAAGCTACAGACCTCGGCCAAGAGGAGAAAAGTGACGTGGTTTAAATGGAAGCGTTCGAACGCAACGTCGCACGAGCGCTGAGCCTTTTGCTTGTCCCCGATGCCAATATGCGCGACGCTCCTTGAAATGATAGACGGCTGAGGGCCTTGGCTCTGGTCAGCACCAGCATATGTAAGAGCAGAACACCAAATACCGTTTCGGCATCGACGAGCGCCTCGTCTTAGTGCCGCAGATGAGTTCGAACCAGAGAGCGACTGCTAATTTTCCTGTTCTCTCCACCAATCCAGAGGAGAATGCAATACAATGCGTGTAGTTGAACGGGCCAGTGTATCGACGTGTCCCAAAATGTGGAGAATGTCCCTGAGCTGAACGCGGTCGCTGACGTAATACCCCAAAGATGAAAGCGACGACGACGCCGTCCGCGTCGACGCCCGTCGCACACAACGCGCTTCCACCCCCGTCTGCGGCATCCACGGCCCGCTCGTCGCGCATCGCACCCCACTCACACATCAAAGGCCTCGGCCTCAACGCAGAAGGCATCGCCGCACAAGAAGGCGCAGGCTTCGTCGGCCAGGCCAACGCGCGCGAGGTACGGTCACGGTCGTTGCTCGGTCTCTGCACCCACGCTGACGCGCGCCGCTCACGACAGGCATGTGGCGTCGTCGTCGATCTGATCAAGTCGCGCAAGTTTTCGGGGCGCGCGCTCTTGCTCGTCGGTGCGCCTGGGACAGGCAAGACGGCGCTCGCGCTGGCGGTGTCGCATGAGCTGGGGGTCAAGGTGCCGTTTTGCCCGATGGTGGGGTCGGAGGTGTACAGCACGGAGGTGAAAAAGACCGAGGTTCTGGCCGAGGCGTTTCGGCGAGCCATTGGTGCGTCCGCTCCACGGGTCACTCGGCCGCGGTACTCATGTACTTTCAGGCCTCCGGATAAAAGAAACGAAAGAAGTGTACGAAGGCGAGGTCACGGAGCTGACCCCCGCCGAATCAGAAAACCCGCTCAGTGGCTATGGCAAGACGGTATCACACGTCATCGTCGGCCTCAAAACCGTCAAAGGCACGAAGCAGCTACGACTCGACCCTACTATATATGAGGCCATCCTCAAAGAAAAGATCGTCGTCGGTGATGTCATTTACATCGAAGCGAACACCGGAGCTGTCAAGGTAAAGTATTTGCCTATCTGCCGCGCATGCTCGTGATTGACCGCGAATAGCGAGTCGGCCGGTCGGACGCGTACGCATCGTCGTACGATCTCGAATCAGAGACCTATGTCCCGTTACCAAAAGGGGACGTCCACAAGCGGAAAGAGCTCGTCCAAGATGTGACGCTCGGTGATCTCGATGCTGCAAACGCGCGACCTCAGGGCGGTCAAGACATCATGAGCGTGATGGGAAGCTTGATGAGAAGTGGTCGGACAGAAGTGACCGAAAAACTTCGTAGAGAAGTCAACAAGGTCGTCAAGGGCTATGTCGATCAGGGTGTCGCAGAGGTCATCCCTGGAGTGGTCTTCATCGACGAGGTAGAGTTGGACGGATCACACCTGCGGCGTCGTGAGCTAATGTGGGTCCGCGCAGGTTCATATGCTCGACGTCGAATGTTTCACGTATCTCAACTCTCTTCTCGAATCTCCAATGGCTCCGACAGTCATTCTTGCCACCAATAGAGGGAATGCGCTCGTACGGGGAACGACGGACGTCGTCTCTCCGCACGGAATACCAGTCGATCTACTCGATCGGTGGGTGGCTCCCGTGAGATGATAGTGGCCCCCTTGCTCATGCCGTGTGATAGGTGCCTTATCGTAAAGACTGATGGGTACAATCGGGAGCAAATTGCCAAAGTAGTCCAGCTACGTGCGAACGTAGAGGGGCTGAAACTGGGACTGGGCGTCCTGGAACGTCTGGCAGAAGAGGGGGAGCGCGGATCGATGCGGTCTGTTATCTCGATCTCATAACGTCACGGATTTGTGATGCTGATGAATTGGACAGTTACGCCCTTCAATTACTGGCTCCAGCTTCCATTCTCGCAGGCTTGGCTGGCCGAAACGAGATAGCTGTGGACGATATTGGAGAGATGAACGAGCTTTTCTTGGATGCAAAGACCTCTGCCAGTCAGATCAGCGCCGATGGTGGGTTCGATGGTGGCAGGATGTCGTAGTGCGTGTTTGTTGGGTGCGTCGCTGCTCGAATTCAATGTCGATCGCGTCATCGACCACGTGCATGTACGCGTATGACACGGTGTTCAGTCTGATCTGGGTGAATAATGCCTCGCCGGAGTCTATTGACGACATGACACGCAGGGTGTGGGTGGTATGGTCAAGAAATAGCGCTCGTGTCTTAGATCCGGTGTGCCAGCAGACCTCGTGCATGTCGTCCCGTCATGCAGCGAAATACGCGAGATCTGCACTAGCCCGTTCTGACTGGAATGTGGTCGACCGCGGGATGATTGCGATACTATCTCGCGCGCGTGGACTCCACAATGCCGTGATGCTGTGGCTAGTAGCGCTGGTCGTGATGTGTGTTCGAGCGATTGGAACCCACCCGGGTGTCATGAGTCGTGCTGGAAACCCCGTCGTCTACTAGTCCCGATAGTCTTCCCGTCACCCTCCGAGGAACTCAGCGATTCCGGAGCGTATCAGTTGCAACGCTTGCCACGACGCCGGTCGCAGCCGTCCAACGAACCAACGTTCCCACAGCGGCTCCACTCGCGAAACTGGTCTAGAACGATTCCGAAACTCGTGCGCGTTTTGCTTGGACCCTGGGAAGGGGCTCGCTACAACAATAGCTATTTCAATGATCGCTCGCCGATGCTTGGTCAGGCGGTTACTGCGGGAGAGTAAGTGAAGTTGGGTCATGGTGCTGAGAACTTCTAGAACGCACGTTCACCTAGTGGCGTGACATTTAGCCGACTTGCTGGGCTCTCCTGAATGGACGCATTGACACTGGCAGGAGGGGCGTGCCGGATTCAAGAGCTCCATGGACTCACATCGCCTTATCATGCTGTAAGTGCCCCCTCTGAGTCAGAACCCGTAACGTAACCGTCGTGTGTGGCATGCTATCAGCCCTCCCCACCGAACCACTTCCAACTAGACCGGATGGCGCAGACTGACCCTATGGCGTTGACTGGCCGTCCATCTTTCCACACAGCCCGGCGCTGTGCCTTGCGCATCAAGGCTCCACGCAATTTTTTAGTCCACACTCATGCTGCGGCCCCTTACCCAGTGCCCTCAGCCTTCATTTGTATATTCGGTCCTACGTGGAACTTGCAACTCCGCGACCCGAATATGGGGAGCTCCTCATATTCACTCGCTTCTTTTCACAATGACGAAACAGTCAGTCGCCTTGCGCCCTTCCGACCGGATGTGGAGGGGACCTCCCTGGTACTCCTTGTGCACTCCTGCGGGCACAGCATATAAAGGGCTGTATCATCGCAGTGCCAACGTTTCTCCCGGGCCTACCTCGACCCACGACGACCCTCCCACCCCTCCATCGACGTCCCTTCCCCTGCCCTCACCATGCGACACACCCAAATGCCCTTCACCTTCGAGGACCGCACCGGAAAGCTGCGCGGTTCCGACTACGACGACATCTACGACCGCATGTTCATCCGCGTCACGCCCTACCCGCAAGCGAGCGACAGCTCGACGCTCGCCATCTACGTCATGGGCCGTCGATCCACGCGTCACGCCGACATGCGCCATCTCGAGCGGCACCCGTCCGTCGTGCTCGAGTTTGGCGGGCCCTCGATGGGTCTCGGGACGATTCACTTTCTGAAGCCGCCCGCGGCCAACTTGTCGGTGCCCATGAACAACTGGCTGCGCAAGACGGCGCTCTTTGGGGGGTGAGTGCGCATCCCGAGGGGTGCGACGCGACGGCCGACGCTGACGCTGACGCGACCCCTCGCAGGTCGCTCTCGCGCAAGTTTAGGGCGTCCGACGCGAGAGAGTACAGGTGGCAACACAGGTCGATCGACGACCACGAGTGGGCGGTACGTGCTGTGGTCGTGGACGCGTCGCGCGACTGACTCGGGTCTCGGATGCAGTGCGTTTCGGAGGAGAACTACATCATCGCGCACTATGACCTCCGGCCGCCCAACGTCCCTGCGTACGGCGTCTCGGGCAACACGTTGACCATCTACGAAGCGTATTCGCACCTCTGCATGGGTGAGTGCATCTTCGTCTTACGTGTCTCGGACCTGGTTGACGTGTACGTGCATACAGACATATTCGCCTCGTTGACCATCATGCGATACATCGCCGAGCACGCGCTCTAACGACGCGATCAAGGAAAAAAAGCTATATAGACGCATTTATACACCTAGACTCGGCGCGCATATGCCTCCCATTCCGAAAAAGCCCGGTTTCCACCAGTCTTCCAATGGGCACCCTACTCACCAAAAGCAGCAAGGAAGAGAAGAGAAGCGAGGGAAAGAGAAAAAAAATTGCATTCGTCGATGCCCGAGATGAACGAACGTCGTGACGCTACTCACGCCCTTTTACCCATATTTAATCGTCCAGACAGACGACCCGAACTCGACTTGTGATCGTACGCATGCACCGCACGATACCGTAGTCCACATTTGCACCCTTTCCTTACGCTCTTCGCATGTCTCACGGCCTCTAGATCACATCTCGTACCCTCGTCTTACACTTTCCTGTGCATTTGGACTCAGCCGTCGGCCGGTTGCAGTAGCTTTCGGACTCTCATTTCCTCATTACCGAATTCCGGAGGGACATGCGTCCCGCGCATGCGCTCGCAACCATGCTTCTGTACCTCTAATGAACCCAGTTTGGTTGAACATCAGCGTAACCAGGGCGTCGACCGTTTGCGTCATGCGCGGTCTCGAAAAAATTGAAGCCTGTCAAACCAGGCATCTCCATTCGTGTCCGGTCCCGTGACGTTGCCGAGCCCTCTGGGTTTCTCGGCGGTCCCGTCCAAGGGTCTTGATGTACGCTGACAAAGCTTCAAGGCCATGCGTTCGTCCTTGACTGGCATCGCTTCGCGTGGAACGACGGGCGCTGTGGGAGACCGTGCATCATCCTGTCGTCCTGATCGCGATCGCAATCACGATTGATGTTGAGTAACATGATGGGTCCCAAGAAGCTGGGCTCGACAGCGCACACGTCGCATCAGGTCTAAAGGGGGATGGGAGTGCAAAGATGGCAGCACGGCTCGCCATCCCTAAAAACGGGGGACTCGGCTCCCAGTGCGGGTAAAGCGGAATGATAGGCTGCGCGGGCCGAACAGGGCGGCCCGGATATTGGTAACGAAAGAGCGCGCCCCGGAACCGAAGGGTGTATATAAACTGCAATAGCAGATGGCTTTGGCGCATTTGCGATAGAGTAATGTGGGCGGCGGAGTGCAGGTTCTGCGCCGGGGGCGGGAATGGGTGGTCGCACTCATGGCCCGAAATGTGGAGTCACGAACCCGAAATAGTCGTCGAGCATTGATGATTCTCGTAGGAACAAAAGACAAGTAAGCCTATGATCTGCTGGGGATGTGGCGCTGTTCCTGGGGATTGGGGAGCGCACTTCAAACGATCAGATCCTAGAATGGAATATTAGAGTTTGGCAGTGCTAAAACGGGGGTGCAGCTAGGGTCATCAAACGTGTCACGAAGTTGTCAGTACAAAGCGAGATTCGTGGGGAACAATTCACGGTGGACAGAGACTAACCACGAACCTTGTCAGATGAGCAATGGAGTGGAATTTTGGTTAAATGCAGTCTCGCGTAGGACTTCCACTGCCGCCGTGATCCGGTTAGTTTCCAAACGGTGGTACAGGATGCCTCGCTTTCAGCACGCATGCATGTGGCCAGGGGTTTGGCCTCCTTCAGCGAGGGTGTGCAAGCAGTGTTCGACTGATCCTGCCACATAACAGGGACACATGGCTAGCCCACTGGTTGGATCGGCAAAAGGGACACGTCACCAACTCCTCTGACGATTATGTTTGGGAAAGAAGATCTTGCTTATGCGTGCGCCGGGAAGAGCGGCGATCGTGTCGGACTTATCTGGTTTCCAGAACTCTCGTAACCTATCAGTGATAACGATAACCTGACAGAAATGATAAAGATACCAAACCGTCAACATTCTCTGCTACGGATGGTAAGTTTGCTCGAGGTGATCTGTCCCTGGAGCATACAAAACATTCGCGGGAGATAGCCACTGCGAGGACGATGCCTGAAAGGAGATTCGGCTTACTGAATTTAATGCAGAGGACTACCCGAGTGCCCAGATTAAATGCGGGGTTGCGGGGTTAGAAGGGGTTAGACCAGATCAATCGCTGTCTGGGCATAGGCATAGTTGTGCCACTGTCAGCTGACACAGTTGTTTATGTTAGGTGCTTAGTACTTACAAGCTTGCCAACTTGCCGGGTCCAATCGATAACTTACTATCACGTCTTTTTCCACCCGGAAAAATGTTGCAGGGCTCGAGCAGTGTTTGACGACTTGTTACCCGAGCGCGCTGGAAGTGTGGACCTGTGCCTCCTAGGTTGAGTACTACTTGATCGTCAGGTATGCATGCCACGGAGGGCATTCGACCGGTAACTACTTGAAGTACCTTGCAGGCGGCACAAAACGGGAATAAACCTCATAACGAGGTAAATGAATGATTCTGCGTGTGCGGCTTAGTGATTGTTCTTGGGTCCGGATGGAAACGGATCAAGGGACGAGGGTCGGAACGATTGAGTCAGGTGTCAGGTTGCATCACGTCCTGCAACTCCGGCAAGTCAGGCTGGACCGGCACAGAGTTTCTTTCACACACCGCAATTTTACTTCTTTTATGCTGGCGTGCTGGCGTAGTCAGTTCCATCGCCATTCCGATCGAGAAGCCAATGCCACAGAAATGTGCAGGATAGCTCAAATGGAAGCTGTCTGAGCTGGCATCACCGGCTGCTGAGGTGACTGAGTTTAAAAAATATTGTGAGCGGCCACACTGCCGGTCGCTGCATCCAAGTACCTGGCACGTCATTCGTGGACTATACAATCGTTTCTAATATTCTTGCTACACGACATATACAGTGCAATCATTTTTTGAATCAGCATTATACTCTTCCAGAATCATCCTTGGATCGGGGTATCGATGCATTCTAGCTTATTGGATAGCCCAGTGTTTTGGATGGAAAGGGTATTTATTCCTCATCTCACCCTAACGTCTTGAACTATGGCTACTGCGATCTCTAGTTTTGTTAATACTTTACCCCGCTCTCAGGCTAGCCCGCCGACACTATTGGCTTGTAATCCTGAGCTGAGTTTGAATATGTAAGTGGAGTTGTTGTCCCAGTCCAGATCAACAAAGGAGAGGCTGGAACGACGACGTTAATAAAGACAAACATATCGGAAAAGAGTACGCAGGTCTGTGATGAGTTCGATGACAGATCCTATGCTGTTACTCTTTTGGATTCAATCTTTTTGTCACAGAAGGTAAGTTCCGCAACGTTTACTAGTACAGCGACCTCTCCGTGGTGGACGACAAAGACTATTATACAGCGCTGGGATACACACCAAGTGGTGCGTACCAAAATGTTACTGGTGTTTATTTCATCATTGTCATACTTACATGTGTGATTGAATTAAGTTTTTGCCCGTCGCGCACGAAGTAAATACGTTCAAGGAATAGATCCCTGTGAGGAATGGTATCTGTAGGGAGCTCTCGTACGTGTTAAACCCAGTTAACATTTTGTTTACTGTCACCCGGCCACTAAAGTAGCATCGTGTCTAGTCTGGCACGACGAACTTTGGAGTGACTTTATGGAAACGAATGCGAAGCCCGGTTTGTGACGCTAGAATGTCACCCTATGCGTACAGTACATTTGCCTGACTGACGATCACGACATCGGCATACACTCGAACAAACTCGCTCGGGCCAACCGTGAGCGTCTGCGACTTCCCACCCTCCCGACGGAGGCTCAATGTCTCCTGCCCGCTCCTCTTCCAGTGGTTTTTTCCGGGACTCTCGATCTGTTTGGTCTCTGGAGTGACTGTGTACGTCTCTGCGCTCCCTCCGCTCGTATTTGTGATGGAAACATAGATGTTGCCAGCACTATGGTTGGATATCCAGACCATTTGTCTTGTCTAGATGCTTCTGGAAGTAATACATTTAGCCTGGGGGGTCTACTACAGGTAAAGCGTGAGCATACCAAAGTGAGTAGGAGGGATGTTTCGGGGTGCTTTCATTAGATCCTACATATTTATCCTCCCTTTCTCTAGGCATCTAGGGGTCATGCCGGCTCATATAATGTGGGGTTAGAACGAACGCGCTATTTACTTCAATCATCGAATATTCAAGTTGACGTATCTACATGGATGATATTGGGTCTAGGCGCTCCCGGGCGAGAGGGAAGAGCACGGCACATCTTGGCCAACGTTCATACCAAGGCACAGGTCATTCAAGGACTCGCACGCGGAACCCTGGCGCATGCCTCGCTTATTCGAGTAAGCTCGATTGTACCACAGGAACGGTATAAGGGCCATGCTCGTCGGAGAGAAGGGGGAGAACGTGGCGTTCCTTGGCCAGCGGCCGCAGTAACGCGGTGTACACACAAGGAGCTTTCCATGGAACATGGGCATGTGGGTAGCTCCGATTATTGGAGAAGACCTGGTTGCACCACAGTGACGGCACCAAGTGTAGAGATGGCGGAGGAAGGACGGTATTGTTGGTAGGCAAGATCAACGTGTTCGCTGATGTGCAGCCTACATCCGCGCGCACTTCCATTGCTAACTTCTTCATGTCAAGTGACTTGATGCACACACACGATGGAAGGCATCTTTGAGGTGAGCTGGAACGGTTGCTGATCTGGTCTACACCCTACTTTACCCTCGTGCTGTCGTCCTTCAATGGATCACTAGATTCGTTGACGATAAAGTGGGGTTAGAATAAACGCCGTGGCTTGGTCTACCTGATCAAAAGTTCTGGCGCCGAACCAGCCACTCTGATTGTAATGTGGGGTAAGAACGGGCTTGTCCTGGTTCTTCGTGCCGTGCCGTTTGGGTTTATTTACTAGATTGGACCTACTGACTGCCCAGCGAGAACGGGATTAGACCTGGACTCTGTAAGGCGAGCCAGAACAAGGCAAGCTTTGATCATACTGTCGCAAAGCTCACACTCAGGGTCATACGTTAGAATAGCTTGCTTCGTCTACTAGAGCACGACCTAGTTGCACCGGGAACAAAAAGGGTGTAGTCTCGACGAGAAACGCGAGGCTCGTTGCCCACGGCACAACGAGGTATTCCCAGCACAATAGTGTGGGAGGGAGAATGTAATCTCATTTGCTGTATAAACCCCATTACCAGTTCTGATGAGTTCTATACTAGTGGGCATCAGCGTGTCCCTGTCATCCAGTGATGTCGGAAAGAATCCCGGCTTCGCTCGTATTCACGCAGTTGTCTCAATTTCACCCCGTTGACTTCCGTACCAGGAATGGAGGTCTATGCCCGTCACTTTACCCCGCTTATAATTTCCCTTGGCCGACTCAGTTAGGTGACCAACTGCAAGGAATGCATCATAGTTGCAATCCAATCTTTGCAAGAGCATTCAATGGTACGATGACGTTACCTCGTCCAGTGGGTGCGTTCGTACAAGCGATACATTGATGGCAAAGTTGAAGGTGAGAATGATATTTCAGGAAAAGATATCATACTGCAGTGATGTTTTCTATGGACCCCCGGGCAATGTATCTTTGGTTTCGCGCTTTCCAAAGCGTTTAGCAATAGTGAGCGTGTCCTGGCTGAGAAGTCTACCTCGAAAGCAAAAGCTGAATGGAAGCTATCCCCTGAATGAGGTAACTTTCCGTCGGACAATGTACTTAGAAGCATGTATCATACGCATCTATTATTATGATTATTGAACGATACACATGAATGACGAGAAGAAACATTATGTATAGTCCATAAAGGTCCACGTGCATACTCTTAAGCAAGAAAGAAAACGTCAATCCTAGTGATATCTCGGATATCCACTGTCCTCCGTGCCCTGAATCATAAACACGTCACACACCTTCACATTACTTGTTCCTCATAGAATGCCTTCGCCTCGGACAACAAAGATCGTTCCCTACCCTCCCACCACGCTTCCACCACTCCCCTCTCCCGCTCCATTGCCTCCCCCACGACTCGCTTCACGGTGACCCGGAAAGTAGCCGACACAGGCCGATGGTCCGATACGTTTGCTTCCCATCTTCGATACCCTGTTAGTACCACTCTCCCCTCCTCCCTCGAGCGCCATAGAACCCGATCACACCACGCCGGGACACGCCGCTTCTCCGATGTGTCGAACGCGTTCGAGTGCCTGTCGTACTTGTACGTCGGGGCGAAAGTGAGCGGGCCTTCCCGGAACGCACGAAGACGAAAAGCACGATTGTGCCTCATCTCCTTGTGCAGTTGATCGTGCGTCAGGAGCGCGTCAAAGTCGTTGGCCTGGATCGAGGTCACAACGGCGTCTCTCCGTTGGTCGATACGATAGTTCATGTCGCCGTTCAGCTGAATTAACGTCGCTTGGTCAATGTTTCTGTGGTTGCAAGTAGGATTCTAAACGTACGAAAACGATGTCGTGGTCGAGTACCATCGACCCATCGCCTCCGCCAACATATGCAAGCTCTTCCAAAGACTCCGCGGGGAACATACTGGGTTCCTCCAAAAGTGCCGCCACGTCTGCATTGCGTTCACGGACGTGGTGCTGTCCAGCAGCCAAGTGGCAGTTAATGAAACACAAACTCGAATCGTCGATTACGAATCGCGCGATGATGCCGCCCTGGTGAAGCAAGACGCCGTTAGTCAAAATCACGCCGCCATGTCATGCAAAATGACGATTCGAAAAGAGCTCCACCTTATTCCCATATCGCCCTCCCATCCCTCGTTTAAGGGTCGCGATTGCGGCATTTCGTAGAGAAGCCCTCTCTGTATTCTTGACAAACATACACGTGAACAACCCCACCAAGCTCTCAGTATGAATCACCGTGTACGGAGATTCAGGAGGCATCGCCAATTTGACCGCGTGAATTAATCTGTCGTGCCACCTTCTGTAACTCGACGTCACCTTTTCATTAATCTTTCCTTCTTCACCCTTCTTTTTGCCTCCTAATAGGACGGTCTTGGCGGCCATTTTACGAGACTCCAGATCAATCACCTCCTGGAATCCAAAGGAGATGATGTCGGGGCTGTCTATAGAAGTGAGAACGTCATGAAGGAACTGAACGTTTTCAGCGTCTCCAATAAGAGACTCGGGCTTTGCGGCATCAACGTTCCATGTCACAATGAGAACTTTGAGGTCTCGGAACGTGCTGAACGTGTGCTCCCGCTTCAGTAATTCATGCTCTGCAAAAAGTATGAACAATCTATGTGGTATCGACAAATAATAAAACGCAGCGGCACCACTCACCAATCTGGTCAGCACCGAGCAACCCATCCCAAACTCTAATTTGCTCGTCCCGTCCCGTGCTGACCACGCATAACTTTTCCCTCAGCATGAGGGCATACGGATCCACGAAAATCCGCAAGACAGGCAGCCCACCATGGGCATCCCAACAATTGGTGACGACCCATGGCTTCACGCTCATGTCATACACAGCAATTGTACCCTTTCGCCCACCGGCCCACAGGCGATCGTTGATGCCCTCCAGGCAAAGTATGTCAGACGCGCTGACTTTGACCACCTCAATGCAGGCAGGAATCCCATCGTCCGTAGTAATGTCCCAGATACTTACGAACCCGCCTTCGTGCCCCAGGAAGACGTGATTACGCTGTGAGGGGAGGGTGGTGCCCGAGGTTACTGCTCCAGCATGATGGTCTGGAGACACGGCGCGGCTGGTACTCCCTGCTTTGTATATATCGTATATCCGAATGACGGGAACCGCAGCCGTGCCGGCACCATTCGTATCTGTCCGCACTGCAGTCCACAATAAGCCCCCGAGCAACTTCACGAACTCGACTTTCTCTCCTAGACGGTAGACCCGAGGAGTGGTGTACACCAAGTGAACATCGTCCGTTGAGTCGGCACCAACCCCTGCGCTTGTATTGTTGTTGGGGTCAAAGATCAACGTTTTTCCCGTCTCGTCGACCGTGATCATGGTGGATCCATGTCGGAATATGCTTGTGACCTGAGACACGTGGCTGCCCAGTTTGGAAGATGTGAAAATACCCGTCCTGATGTCTACCTCGAACAGGTGACCTTCTTTCGTTCCAACCCATAGGTATTGTCCGCGGTCCGTAATGTCATGTACCGGCTTGAATTCGAGGCAGGAAACCTGACATCCTTTCATGCTATCTCTTGTGTCAATGGTCCATGAAGATCCACTGCCAGATGAAAGGTCATAGTATTTGATGTGGTGTCCTGAACCTACCACTATACCGAACCCGGCAGCAGCAACATGTCCACTGTGCGCTGGTACGTGTATCTTGTATTCCAAGAGACTGGCCCTTGGCATGCTTGGGGGACGCCTCGAGGAACGACTCGAGTCTGGAAGATATTCAGCACTGTGAAGACGGGGATCTTCTTCTGAACCAGACTCCTCGTCGTCGGAGGGAGAGGGTGCGCGACGCGCGGGGGGTAACTTATCGCCCAGTCCAATCGTACGCGTAGGTGGTGGCGGGAGCCTTGCACCTCCAAGAGGTTTACGTTCATTAGCCAAGGAGGCGCTATCGACAAGAGTGAGGGGGTTGCTTTGCAAGGGCAGTTGACGCGCCGGTAACTGTGGTGCTGAAGATGAAAATACGCGCTCTTCCTGCGTCAAACGACGTGAGGGGAGAGGCGGTGCAACGATTCGTGCGGTAGTAGTCATAGGCCATGTAGAAGAGGGGTCGATAGGTCCCAACGGTGTGGATAAATCACTTGAATGGCGAGGTGGGCGGGGCGGACCATGCAATGCAGGCCGAGGCGGCGGTCTTGGCTTGGAAGAGGGCGATAAAGAGATACCGTCGCTGGAGCTGCCAGAGTACTTCCGTTCATGGTGGAGGTCCGATAAACCATTTGCCAAAGCAGAATCGCTGGAACCACTCGTTTCCCGATGCCGGACTGCCGGTGAAAGAGATATCTCGGACATGTCAGATTCAGCATCCGAAAAAGGACTATAGAGGGAAGAATTTGAACTGCTTGGGAGGTCCAAGCTATCATCCAGTGTAAAGAGTGCCGAGTTCACTGACCGCGATGCATAGCGAGCCGGCAATAGCGGGGGACTAGTGATTAGGATGTTTGGTTCGCTATATGACAATTGATTATCGCCGCAAGGAAGTTTGAAAGCAGCCTTCAAACTAAATACGTTAGATATTCCAACTCTTATGAGTGCGAGGTTTATGAGAAACTCACTCAAAATGGCTACACATAGTTGCCACGTTGCCCTTGCGAGGGGAAACGTCCGCGCTGACGATGCCAGACGAAGATACTCCATCTAGTAAGAGCGAGTCGGAAGGGTCTGTCGACGCGGCCTTGATATGCCGAGGAGGGATCGCAGGTGGCACACGGTCGGCAGTTACAGAACCCCTATGTGACGTCATCGAAGAGGGCCTAGGTGGTGGTTTTGGAGTTGTAGGCCGTGCCGGGGTGGACTTGGATGTCTGCATCTGTGTTGGTGACCTGCAACAAGGTAAAATGTGAGAACCCAGGTCCGAGTTCAGAGTAGGGATGTAAACCGAATAAAGGACCGAGAGGACAATGAAGAAACGACTCACGAAAACCTATTGCGAAGCGAAGCCACACTGACCAGGGATCCATCTTCACCGCTGTCATCTCCTCCGTTGCTGCTGTCTAAACCCACGGAAAGTAATTCTGGTTCGTGGCTGGCATTAGGGTACGCCGGTACAGGGACAGGACGAAGGAGAGGTGAACAAATAGGAGATGACGAAGGTTTATTTATCCTTGGTGGAGGCGGAGGTGGTGGGGCACGCTTCAGTGCGGGACCTTTCAGGTCCGAGGTGGATAACTTGGCGTGCAGATTTGAAACGGAAGCTGGGGCAGTCGGCTGAGATTGTGCAATGCAATCGTCAGGCGAAAGAGAGAGCCGCATTCTAGAGCGAGGCGTTGGTGTCAATTCAGGGGCTATGATCGTCGGACTTTGCTGAGAGGCTGGGACGAGCGAGACTGAGCCTGGTTTGGACTGTGCGCCGGACGGTGCGGAAATGTGGCCAAGTGCAAATTGTTCAAACCTAGATTTGAGACTTTTGATGGAAGGGGTTGGAGCGGACTCGATATGAGAGCTAATATTGGCCATGGTGGGATGATGCAAAGGGCAAGTAAATGGACGTATGAAGCCCCGCTCACGCGGAGGCTGTGCAATCGGGGCCCCCTCTCGCCGGAATAGGAAACTCTTGGTGGGGTGTGCGACCCGGCAGCAGCTTGAATACGCACGAGGTCGTCGTTCAATGCCGTCGTCGTGGTCGGCGAGTATGTTGACTTGCCAGTGACGATTCACCCGCTTTGGCAACTCCGCAGTCTGTCTTTCTTACTCATCCACGAATACTACTATTAATTCATACGTTTCTCTGATCTAGGATACAAAAAATCAACTAGTTGTGCGGTCATGAACACATAAGCACCTGCCGCCCTTACTTTAAACGCCTTCAAGTTCTCTCCAAAGGAAATTCCTTTACGGAGACTGTATGTGAGGAGCCTTCAACGCCAAGGACTCACGTGAGTACTGTGGGACTCGGGTAGGACTCATGGCAACACATCGCAACACACCCGCGACTAGATGCTCTCCTGGACTGCGAGTACCCGGGCCATGGCGCATTCCTCGAGGCGTCGTACCGCCATCCTAGCCGACTATAGACGAGGAAGGAATCTCCGACGAAGAACCCGACGAAAGTCCCTCGTCGCCCCTTCAACCAAATTTCCCACCGCTTCCCGCTCCGTCGCGGACATCACCGATGGATAAGTAGACTCGTGCACGACGGCCTCGGACGGCCGTTTGGTGCGTTGTTGGTGATGCTGACGTCCACGGGACGACGGGCGATGAATTACAGCCTACAGGCGGCTCGCGGCAGATGCGGGTTGATAGCTGTGCGGTTCCGGGGGGGTTTCGTTGGGAGATAAACTGGACTGCGTACGTGCGTTCGACGTTTTGTAAGCTGCATACAGGGTGTTCAAGCGATCGCGATCGTTGTCGCTGCAGCCGACGTTAGAGGTCGTGCACGCCGCGTGTACTGCAGACCTCGATTAGGTCCTCTTGATCAGGCTCAGCTAGGAAGTCAATATCGCGTGTATGCATGTTCTTCAGGTCCCGCAAACGCATGATGGTAAGTCTGCTCGTCGAACCAAGCCAAACTTCGTGAATAATACTTTCGAGTCAAGATTTCACGTGTATTACCTCCGAGTCGCTGAGTACTATCTCAGGAAAGACCCTCGCCGCCGAGAAAGTGCTCAGCATCTCACATCATATCCGTGGAGCTAGCGATCACGTGCCAGTGGATGCCGTACCACCGGCGGCTAGTACTGTGTTTATCTTCACTCTCCCATGTCGGACTGGACGGTTGCAGGTACCTTGGCTCTTGGATGTATCGTGGCCCTCTATCTTTGGCAACGAGGTCTTGGGGTTCATTCCAATCCATTACCTCCTGGACCCCCCGGGTTACCATGGGTCGGGAACGTCATCGGGGTGAACTCAGATGCCCCATGGCTAACATATGCCGAGTGGGCAAAAACATATGGTATCATTCGACGCACTCAGGCTCAATTTCTATACTTACGGAGATATCTGAACAGGGGACCTACTCTATTCCAAGCTGTTGGGAAAACACATCATCATCATAAATTCGGAGAAGGTGGCAAGAGACCTACTTGAGAAGCGATCCATCAACTACTCAGACCGTCCATACTTCATTACCAGCGGACTGTGAGGCCTTCGATTCTTTCCAAATCGCGAGTGGTTCTACAACTTGACTGACAGGTGCGGTATTGATTTCAACACCATTCTCATGGCGTATGGCGATCGATGGCGATCACACCGACGGTTTTTCCATCAAACGTTTCAGTTGGGAGCTGTCGCTAGATTTCAGCCCTATCAACACCGCAAGGCCTGTCATCTCCTCCAGCAATTGTTGGACGACCCGGAACAACTACATGATCACGTCTTCGAGTGAGTGTACGAAATGGTATGTAGTGATAAGGCCAGCTGATTCATTCCTGCGAAGATTCACCACGGCTGTCAGCCTGAACAGCACGTATAATTATGACCCGACGTCTCGCAGCGATGAGCTCGTCGACATAGCGGCAAATGTGACGAAGATCACTGAGTCTGTTATGCGTCCTCACGTTGCCATTATCATCGGAGCATTTCCGTGGAGTGAGTGACTTATGATTATAGTCCCATATTTGACCATGAAGACGAATTTGGTTGAAGTACTCTGTCTCCCGTCGTGGTTTCCTGGAATGGCATTCAAGTCCCAGATGGCAATAGCACGGAAGTATACAGCACAATATCTTGAATGGCCCCTTCAATACTGTCTTGAAAAGGTTATTTTGGTCGAATTGCTCACTTTCTGCGACATTGAGTTACATTTGCCAGCCGAGCGGTAGCGTTGCACCATCAATGGTACATGATGCACTACGTTTTATGGAAGAGAATGGTACTCCGTGTACACCATCGTGGATGAATGACCTCAAGGACGCAGCAGGGACTGCATTCCTTGGTGAGCTATGCGACGGACTCCCTGTCGCTCGATTTCTTACTGTTTCGTAATGCTCAAAAATGTAGCTGCTTCCGAGACCGTGAGTGATTGACTGCACACACATATGCAATATTATATCTAACGTTTTGAGACAGTCAAACTCTGTCCTGATGACATTCTTTCTGATGATGCTGCTGCACCCTGAAGTCCAGGATAAAGCCCATGCACAGATCTTGGCTGCGGTTGGTCAAGACAGATTACCAACGATGGATGATCGGCCTTCTCTTCCCTTCATAGATGCTATTTTCCGGGAAACACTGAGATACTATCCAGTCTCACCCCTGCGTAAATGATTTCCCTGTGTCCCACTGTAGTCCGCTGTCTTAAATTATGCAGCGATTCCGCATGCCACCGTGGACGACGATATATACGATGGATTCCATATTCCTAAAGGTAAAAATGAACATGTTCCTTGAACAGCCGGACATGTATTCATACTTGATTTCAGGCGCTATGGTCGTGGCGAATCTATGGTCAATCTCAGCTTCGTATCTGAAGTTGGTTCTGACAACGAGCTTTACTAGGTCGATGGCACGCGACGAATTCAGATTCCCCGAACCACACCTGTTCATACCCGAGCGATTCCTTCACAGCGATGGTTCACTCAAACCAGACGAGACTGAACACTTCTCGTTCGGATTCGGTCGACGAATCTGTTCCGGGAGATACTTTGCAGTTACGACCATCTGGACAGCCATCGTCAATGTCTTGGCCGTATTCAAGATCATGAAAGCCTTGGACGAGAACGGGGTAGAGATCCCGGTGGAAGAGAAATTTTCCAGTGGAATTGTCAGGTGAGTATCGCACGAGGAACGCGAACCGGTCGATTCTCAAATCGGCTGTGATTTCTCTGGACAGACAACCGCTGCCGTTCAGGTGCAGGATTGTGCCAAGATACCCGGGAATGGACGGCGAGAAATTGGAGAGGTTGATTGCTGCCAGTGTTCCGTGACGGGAATTCTTTTTTGTTCGATCATATCGTCATCTATCGAGC
Source organism: Tylopilus aff. beelii (assembly GCA_038094295.1). Lineage (NCBI taxonomy): Eukaryota > Fungi > Basidiomycota > Agaricomycetes > Boletales > Boletaceae > Tylopilus > Tylopilus aff. beelii. Next base: position 28,547 of record JBBPTU010000150.1, read on the forward strand.
TCGTTGTCCAGAGGACTGTTTGTCAGTGCGCAGTTCCAAGACAGAAAGATATTTGCGTGTACCCAGTAGATTTCGCTCCATGTTTACTATGTAACATTATTTCCGATCTTTTTCCGCCAGGCGAAGAGTATCGTAGTGAGATTAGCCATAACACCGACAAGGAGCCGCGGACGATTGCGATTAGATGCACGGAGAGGAGCGAACCTTGAGTATATGATACTTCGTCACATCGCTGAGGCGAAATTCCTGGCCTTCTCTATTGTATCCGTGATGAACTAGCAGCGAGTTAACTTGGGAAATTCAGATCCCTTGACGGACCGGGATCAAGGAACTTTGCTTGAAGCTCGGCTCTACTAACTGATTCGTGCTAGCCTAGCTACTACTCAAAACGGTGCTCCCGGTTCGCAGTCACTAGTCATGACCAGTCATGACCGCGCAAGTTCAACCCCAGTGATCATCGGATATGCCACTGGCAGTATTGTATCATCCAGTAGGACCCTCTGAGCTCTGAGACTGACGTTTTCGTAGTCCGCTCAAAGAGCATCGTTCAAGTTGGCAACTGAAAATGACAAGCGAATGGCTGTGTCAGCATATTTCCTTGTGCCTAGGTATGATCTCGTGACGACGGGGTCGACCTTGAGTAACGCCCACCGACAGCGCCACCAAATTCGCTTCAAGCCAGTGACCACGTGAACTCGGGCTCGAATACCGTACTTCTGTGGCCCCACGGCGTCAATCCAGTTTATCTCTGCTCCACATGTCTGACTGGAGTTACTGGACGGCTACAGGTACCTTGGCCCTCGGGTGTATCATCGCACTCTATTTCTGGCGACGATCCATTACCAGTGGGAGCTATTCCTACCCGCTCCCACCAGGACCCCTTGGGTTACCATGGGTTGGCAATGTTATCGGGATGAACGCACATGCTCCGTGGCTGACATACTCTGAATGGGCAAGAACATATGGTACCATTCGATATGCTCAGGATGATGGCACATTCCACTGACTCTATCGATACGGACAGGTGACCTAGTCTACTCCAAATTGTTAGGAAAGGATATCATCATCATAAACTCAGAAAAGGTGGCAAGAGACCTGCTGGAAAGACGATCTACGAATTATTCAGACCGCCCATACTTCGTTACCACTGAACTGTGAGTGCTTCTATTTCTTTCCTCGTGTTACACACCTCATTGTACAATAAAAGATGCGGACTTGGTTTCAGTACTGTTTTCATGCCATACGGCGATCGATGGCGATTACACCGGCGATTTTTCCACCAGACGTTTCAGCCAGAAGCAGTGACCAGATTCCAGCCCTATCAACATCGTAGGGCATGCCACCTCCTTCAGCGATTGTTGGACACTCCAGAACGATTGAATGATCACATATTCGAGTAAGCGTACAAAATGGAGTACAGAGATAAAGTTAACTAAATTTTCTCATGGAGATACACTACGGCGGCTACCCTGAACAGTACATATAACTATGAACAAACATCTTGCAAGGACGAGCTCGTCGACATTGTGGAAAACGTACTAAAGATCGTCGTGCCTATTGTACGTCCAGATATCACTGTTATCGTTACAGCATTTCCGTGGGGTAAGTCAGCTGTGATCCTTGTCTCGCGTTTGATCATGAGAGTAATCTGGTTGAAGTACTCCGTCTCCCATCATGGTTTCCTGGCATGTCATTTAAGTCCAAAATGGCGGTTGCCTGCGAGTATTCGAAACAGTATATTGAACAACCTTTCCAGTATTCTCTTCAAAATGCGGTAACAACCGTTTAAGCTGCTCATCCTGTGCACTTATTAAGTGGCCATTCGCTAGCCGAAGGATAGTGCTGCATCATCAATGGTACACGATGCGCTACGTTTTGCAGAAGAGAATGGTGTTTCTCGCACGACGGCGTGGATGAATGAACTCAGGAATGCAGCTGGGACCGCGTTCTTAGGTGCACCTCCCCATCACCTTGCGGGACCCTTGACTAACTTGTGCCATCTAAAATTTAGCTGCTTCAGAGACCGTGAGTGGTTACCAATACGCGAATAATGGACATGGCTCCACGGATGACACTCAAAAATAGTCAAACTCGGTCCTGATGACTTTCTTTCTTTTGATGGTACTCCATCCGGAAGTTCAGGACAAAGCACATACACAAATATCGACCGTGGTTGGCGGAAACAGACTGCCAACAATGGATGACAGGCCTTTACTGCCTTTTGTAGATGCCATTTTTCGTGAAACGCTAAGATACCGTCCCGTTGTACCTCTATGTGAGTGATTCAGTATGTTTCCGCTACCATCGATTGTCTTACATGATGCAGTGGCTCCCCGTGCTACTATGGACGACGATGTGTATGATGGATTTCATATTCCTAAGGGTGAACACACCCACATTCCTTGAGTGATCTTGCATTCATTGATATTCAATTTGTATCTAGGTGCTATTATCTTGGGTAATCTATGGCTAGTCTCCTCAACATCACATCAGAGTTGATCTTGATGATGGTTCTACTAGGTCAATGACACATAATGAATCCAGATTCCCCAATCCACATATGTTCACACCTGAGCGATTTCTCAACGACGACGGTTCGATCAAACCGAATGACATGGAAAACCTCACATTTGGATTCGGTCGACGAATCTGTGCTGGGAGATACTTTGCAGATACGTCCATTTGGATGGTTATTGCTAATGTGTTGGCAGTATACAAGATACTGAAAGCCCTGGATGAGAACGGAACAGAGGTTCCGGTCAAAGAGAAGTTCTCTAGTGGTGCTGCTATGTGAGTCACGCACACGATGAATACCCCATCAGTTGACATTGATTGCTCTCTGCAGACATCCATTACCATTTGCGTATAAGATCGTGCCGAGATGCCCCGGGATGGATGGTAAGAAATTGGAGAAGTTGGTCGCTGCCAGTGCACCTCAGGCTTGATATGATTCTAATTGCTACTGTCTATCAAGTTGTCTGGATAACTATGTGCATTTTCAGTATGCCATCTCTAGAGAGAAACAGATCTATGTATGGTATACCTGAGTTATCTACTGTATTCATTCACTGGAAGTGTGGATACATTGGCGCAAGGTCGTATACTAGCATCTGCATGCCGTCTATTCAGATGATGACTTTATGCACCACAAAGACCCAAGTACCACCAGGATGGGCCTTGATTGGAACACTTACAGACCTCCAGTTACTCTGCGAAATTGTGACAAGTCAAAGCCCTCGACTCATGCCCTCAGCGACTCTCAGGCAACAACTGCATTCGATCGTGTTGATTTCAATTTCTAACTTTTCACTAGTGGAAAGGGGAAGGGGGGACTATGGCTGACTACCCCGACCTGCGACAGTGCCTCGGATGGGCTCTACACCGCGCCTATGCTATGTTACGACCCACTCCGGCAACCTCCGACGACCCAGTGACCTCGCCTCACTGCCACGCCCTGAGACCTCCAGCTGTCCAGCCCCGGCCTCTCCCCTCACTACCACACCAGTCGAAAGCAAACTCAATTGACCCGCACTCTGAAATACTTCCGCAAAGTGACTGACCACGTGGATGCCGTACTCTCGGCTACTATGTAACTTACCACGTTGCTACTCAGGCGCCGGTTTATCTTGCACTCCTGCATGTCTGACTGGACGACTACGGGTACCTTGGCCCTTGGGTGTGTCGTGGCCCTCTACGTTTGGCGACAAGCCCTTAAGGGTAGTTCCTATCCACTGCCTCCAGGGCCTGTTGGATTACTATGGGTTGGGAACGTCATCGGTGTGAACCCAGACGCTCCATGGTTAACATATGCTGAATGGGCAAGAACATACGGTAACATTCATCGTGTCCTCGCCCGAATTCTCTACTGATGGGACAATATTTAAACAGGTGACATTGTCTATTCCAAATTGCTTGGAAAGGATATCATCATAATCAATTCGGAAAAGGTAGCGAGAGACCTGCTCGAGAAGCGATCCATGAATTATTCAGACCGCCCATATTTCGTTACCAATGAGCTGTGAGGCCTTCTATTTTTTTTTTTTTCGTGCCGTGTATCTAATTCTGTATTGCAAGATGTGGAATTGATTTCAATACTGTTCTCATGCCATATGGCGACCGATGGCGATCACACCGGCGATTTTTCCACCAGACGTTTCAGCCAGAAGCAGTAGCTAGATTCCAGCCCTATCAGCATCTGAGGGCATGTCATCTCCTCCGACGATTGTTAGACGACCCGGAGCGATTGAGTGACCATGTCTTTGAGTAAGTGCACTAATTGGAATGCAGCGAGGAGGCCAACTACTTTTTCCCACAAAGATACATTACAGCGATCATCTTGAACAGTACGTACAACTATGAACAGACATCTCGGAAGGACGAGCTCGTCGACATTGTGGCAAGCGTGCTGAAGACTATTGAACCAGTCCTGCGTCCTGACATTGCCATTATCGTCGGAGCATTTCCATGGAGTGAGTTAAATATATCTCTTGTTTAGTACTCGATCATGAAGCCTTGAATCTGGTTAAAGTACTCTACCTTCCGTCTTGGTTTCCCGGCATGGCATTCAAGACCCAAATGGCATTGGCACATGAGTATTCGAAACAATATCTCGAACGACCTTTACAGTACTCTCTTCAAAAGGCGGTAATTGTCACCTGAATTACCCGCCATACACTCATATTGATTGATCATGTTCAACCTGAATAGCCGAATGGTGGTATCGCATCCTCGATGGTCCACGATGCACTACGTTCCATGGAAGAGAAAGGGACTTCGTACACACCGTCGTGGATGAATGACCTCAAGGATGCAGCAGGGACCTCACTCTTAGGTGCACCTCTCAACAGCTTTACTCTATTTTTTGCTGATTCATGTCATGGAATTTTAGCGGCTTCAGAGACAGTAAGTAGTTGCCTGTGCATGTGTATCAGAGACATCGGCACTAACGTTTTGAAACAGTCAAACTCGGTCCTGATGACATTTTTTCTAATGATGGTGCTGCACCCGGACGTCCAGGACAAAGCCTATGCACAAATTTCGACCGCAGTGGGCAGAGATAGATTGCCGGAAATGGATGATCGACCTTCGCTACCCTTCATAGACGCCATTTTCAGGGAAACGCTAAGATACTGTCCAGTTATACCTCTCTGTAAGTGATTTCTGCGCGTTCTAACACTGTCTAAAGTTGCTTTAAATCAATCATGCAGCGGTACCCCACACTGCGGTGGACAAAGATATATATGATGGATTTCATATTCCCAAGGGTAAATATGGCCATGATCCCGAGCGGCTGGTACTAATATTCGACTCGGATTCTAGGTGCCATGTTCTTAGCAAATCTATGGTCAGCCTTGACATCGTATCCGAGTTGATCTTGATAACGAGCTTTGTCAGGTCAATGGCACGCGACGAATCCCGATTCCCCGACTCACATGCGTTCATCCCTGAACGGTTCCTCAATGATGATGGATCACTCAAACCGAACGATACTGAACACCTCACGTATGGGTTTGGTCGTCGAATTTGTGCTGGGAGGTACTTTGCAGATACATCTGTCTGGATAGTCATTGCCAATGTGTTGGCAGTGTTCAAGATACTGCAGCCTCTGGACGAGAATGGGGTGGAGGTGCCGGTAGAAGAGAAATTCTCTAGCGGAGCTGCTATGTGAGTGATGGATGACGAACAGCCCCCCCTCGATTCTGAAACTGGTATTGATCCCTTTCGACAGACATCCGCTTCCGTTCAAGTGTAGAATTGTACCTAGATATCCGGAGATGGATGCGGAGAAACTGGAACGGCTGATCGCTGGTGGTGGTCCTTGAGGTGATTTCTATGGTTCAATCATGACGCAGTCTATCGAGCTTCTTGCGCAAAGAACTGTTTGTCGGCTCTCTGTTCTCTGAGAGAAACAGCAGATCTGTGTAAATACTGTAGATCATATTCATGTTTACTGTGTAACACCACAAAGACTAGCCTGGCGTTGTATCAATGGGACTTATTGCACAGATTCGGCCTGGTCCAAATGGTCCTCGAATGCTAGGACTGTTAGCGTGCTAGTAGGAATGCTCGACATAGCGAGTCTCCTCAAGGGAGACAGCATTCAGGCCGTCTGCAGATCGAGGGACCAAATGGCGCAGTAACTAAGTGTTCTGATAGTTGGGACTCGCCAGAGTTTCAACCAGCATGGACAAGATACGACAGTCACTGAGTTTGACTACTCGGCCGCAAGTCGTCGCGTGAATGGTATTACCGATGGCTTGTTTACACACAAAAGAATACATGTAGGCAGGACGTAGGATCCACTTCCGGCGTTCATCGCGACCCGGATTCGCTATTTTCCATACCTATCGCTTTATCCAACACCTCCTTCATCGTCTGACGGAAATGGTCTCGGTTCAGTGCTTGACGGTTGCTCTCGTACAATGACAGACAATAATTGTGAACTTCTTTGCGTCTGCTCGAATGCTCGTACTGCTCGCAAACCTGGTCCAAGACTTCCTCGGTCGTCACCCCTCCTAGCTTAGGCCACAGCGTAAGGTCAAATAATAATTTCAATACTGATATGAGGTCGATGCTGTATGCCATGAACAGGCATTCGACCTCGGGTCTTTGAACGAATTTCCTGAGTACGCGTTGTGACAAGAGGGCGAGTACTTACGCATGTTGTAGGACAGTGTCCGATACCCATTTCAGAAAGTATATTGCTAATCCTGCAACAACAGCCCGCGACGTAGCACCAGCATTTCCAGCAGTGATCAAGTTCGTGATCTGTGCGATTTGATCCAAGGATGGTGTTCTGGGAAAGGTATGAATAACACATTACGGGTAATGATGTGCCAGTACGCACTGAGTTCCGGGGGATCCGCATCGAAGATCCTGGACAAGACGTAACATGCGCTGTCTGAATATTGGACCCTCTAGAATCTACTGGGGTCATCTAATGATGGTCGTAGATAGCAGTTTGCTCTACCTTGCTCTCATCCTTGAAGTTCCAACAAGCTACGATATCCTTGTGAACCTGAGCAAGACATTGCCATAGTAACATCTTTCCTGCCGTAGGAGCCCTCTCGAGAGCACGATAGTAGACTCTTTCGTGTCAGGAGCGAAGCATATGGACGAAGTATTTACGGCACATACAATTGACCCCTTTGCTGGACGGAGATGGATCAGGGACTTGAGATACAACGTGGATGGTGGCACTTACTCCACGCATGTTGAAATTTTCCATGGGAGACTTGCCCGCTGGGCGACGGCCCAGGTCAACCAAGAATCACCATTCTGGGACTGGCTTTGGACGACTTCGCAGGTCTTATGAACTAGACTAGCAACCGAGTCTTCATAGCCTCCGGACACTGAGCTGTATTAATAAGGAGTGACTCAGGAGCCAGGAGTTCGTACCAGAGATATTGACATGCGGCGGTGCGGGGATGTCAAAGGCCTTCATCGATTCACCGAGAGACTCCACACTGACTGTGAGAGCCTTGCTAGCGTTTGAATGGCTCGATGCGTGTAGTGTTTCTTTGTCCATGGTGCCCTCCCCTTCGTCTTCCAGTTTCATTCGTTCTGATCTTACCAATTTATCGTACTTTGTGAAAACAACGACCACTGGAGCTATCATCGCAAGATGGTTAGTGAAGGTTCTCATCGATACAAGCCTCAAACCACAAACTCTCGAGTTTGAGTGACAGATCTAGTAATTTCTTGTCTCCCTCCTCCAAGACCCGACCCCCCGCTCGTGGCGTTTCTATACAAAGCCTGAAAACATTGATTTCGGGATGGAGCACCATGAAATGGTGACCTACCATATAGCATGTAAGCGATCTTTTAGGAGCTTCTCACAACGTCGTCGTTTCAGGAACTGAGCAGCGAGGTCATAGTTAGTGTTATCCCCGGGTTCGAAGCCTTTCGAATCGTGGAGAACGAAGTGTTTGTTTTCGTTGGAAACAAACTCCTTGTCGATGGAGGCATCTCCGGCTGTGAATTCAGACACGCTCTAAATCAAAGTCAGCCATCTCGCATCAAGCGGATGGAGAATCGTAGCTCACAGCCTCCGTTATTCCGAATATACGATTGACCAGAGAGGATTTCCCAACGCCCGACTGCCAAGACCATCAGTGAATGTCCAATGATGGTGGCTTTGACTGGCTTACACGACCAACGCACAAAACCCGGAACCTACGGATGAGGGTTAATAACACAGGTCGTAGAAAGCAAGTGACCTCGATTGCCTACCGCGGAATAATCTGGAGAACGTCGTCAATGGTCGAGTAGACGTCCATACGGCTTCGTTCGAGTGTGAGTGGAGCGGGAGAGACGCGGGATGGGCGTTTATCGATGGCTAATCGATCAAAATCCGACCGGCACCAGCCAACTTGGAACCTGGCTAATCACAGTCCGCTCTGTCGACTTCAATTATGTAAATATTACTGTAAAGTCGTTCTGTCCACAGTTGGACCGTGTATCATTGCCAGTGGGGCCAAAACGACATTGGGTTCGACAAATTGCGCACCGCGACGAATGAGGTCCAAAAACTCCAGAACACACCTGCTAGTTATTTTCCCCGACTCTCGAGCTGGTCTCTGCGAAGACGTGATAATCTGGTCGGTGCATTTGTGATGACACGCAAGTTGGGCCCAGACTCGGAGGGAGCACAAGGCCAGCGTGGGAATGTCCTCATTGGAAACAAGGCGAAAGTGCACCGCCACAAGCATGTAAGTTGTAGACCACGATGGCAGCCCTCCAACGCAGCCAACTGAACAAGCTCTGCTCCACCCCAGAAACCCTGGAAAAAGCAGAGTCCATCCTCCGCCTCGCTAATGCAAAGACGCGTCCAGGGTCCGGTTTCGTCGTCAAAAACACCGTCGCGATCCCCGCAGTATGCGCGTACATCGCGTCCGAACAGTACGCGTTTCCTCTCGTCGGTCGTTTTCTTGAAGCCTGAAACGGACGCAGGTTGAACACGGGCGAGGTGTCCCTCCAATCCGCCAAGGCCGCTTCGTGCGTCTCGCAAGCCGAGTTCTCCAACATTCTCAAGACAGTACGCGCCGCGCTCGGCACAGAAGAGGTGACTGCCGTCGCGGGTGCCACGTACGCGACACTCGGGGAGAAGTACCGTGTCAAGCCTGGAAACCTAAAGGACGCGATCGCGTGCATGGAGGACGCCGAGGCGGCGTTGCCGAATGTCGCGTTGCTCCGGGATCGCTATGGCTCCCACGTCGTGTCGTGCGCCGTGTTTTACTGGGTGTGCCAGTTGATAGAGGTGCGTTGTCGTCATTGCGCGTGGGATGGCTGACCCGAGCGACGAAGCTGGTAGGAACCCGTGGTGCAAGAGCGGTCCCTCCGTCAAGCCTACTCGATCGACGCTAAAGCATTCAAGTCTGTCGTAGAGACGCTAGATAAACGGTGCGACAACATCGAGGA
>JBBPTU010000151.1:0-37945 GCA_038094295.1 Tylopilus aff. beelii
AGTGGGGACAGTGGTGTCGAAGACGTGGGGAGATGGCGAGCGCATGGGGATGACGAAGTGGGAGGGAAGGGGACGTAGGGGACGCACGGGGGCGGTGATACCGGAAGTTGGGGAACGCTGGGAAGACCGAACCGGCGGAGGGTGGACCGTCGAGGACGAGGGAGCTACAGACCGTACGTGGATCTGACGCAAAAAGCCTACGTAGCTATGACGAGACGGGACCCGTGCGATGGGGGCGGCTAGCTCTGGGAATTCGGACGCGCCAAGATGCGCTGGGACCAGCCCGTCGTGAGGTAGCTGTGGGACGGGCACAGCCGACAGGCCGACGCGCCGTGGAAGAGGAGCAATCTGGCGGGAAGAATGTGGAGAGTAGTTGTGCGGAGACATCCTTGGAGATAGATGGAAGAGGGGGGCCCGTCGGGCCCGTTATTTATCCTCCAGACGAAAAAGCAACCCAACCTAGAAACTTTCAGAGGGAGGAAACGCCGCACGTCGGACCTGTGTGTCAAAGCGTCGTTGGACTTGCATACCTGCATACCGTCACACCATCGTTCCTGCATACGGCGCCGTAAGCGCAAGCTGGACTGAAGGGTGGAACGAGTGAAACCATTGTCCTCATATGGGGACCCACAATAGGCTATGCTCCGGACCAATGTCTCCGCTCTGGCCGACGTTCCTCTCGAACAGTTCAAACTTCCACCACCATTCTGGGATCTAAAATCAAAGGACGCGTCGGAAAAAGTTCTACTTGAAGATATGTCAGTTTACGGGTGTGGAGGGTCAGAAAAGTCACTCGACGGACATACGTTCGATCTAGACTAGCCACAAAAATTGTGTGATGCACTACAGGCACGTATCGGCGGTCAATGCAGTACGCGCCGATCGGTCCGAGAGAGATGTGGACCTCTGCAGCAAGGAACGAGTCGAAGAGTGGTTAGCAGACGGCGCCCCCCGACGAGCCGAGCGCGACGAGAGTACCTTCGCTCCCCCGCGGCCAAACCACCCCCGCAACTGCGGGATGGCAAAGCCGACCACGAAACGAGGGTGCTCTCTGACGACGACCCTAACGACCTCAAAGCTCAGTGTATTCAAGTGGTTGTCGGCTCGATTGGGCTGTGTAGCCGCTTTGACAGCTTTGTTTTCCCCGGATGTGGTCCACGCACCGCAAGGTCATTCCACCCAATGTTACACGGCCCGCGATCTCGACTTTCTGAACTCGGACGAATACACTCGACTGCTGCTAAGTCTGGCGGCCATCGCCCTTGGTAATCTTGGTGTTCGTGCGTCAGTCATTTGAACGAGCCTCCACACTGACAAACACATACTACTCGATTAGTTGGTCAGGACGACCTCCCAGTTGCTCAGTCCCTCCATCCGTCGTCACGTCGTCAACGACGCGGCCCACGCCTACATCGACTTGAACACCTACTAGTACTTATATTATCAGCCAAGAGGTGAGTTTTATCGGACGCCATACCTTATCACTAACATATCCGAAACCGCAGAACAGACACGAATGGAAGCTCACCCTTCCTCAGGTTCGTCGATCCTCTGGAGCTACGCAGAAGCCAGACGTAGGTCAGTCTGCCATTACCGAAAGGGACGACAAACCTGACGAATACATGGGCTCGTAAATCAGGGTTTATAAACGCCTGGACGCCCTTGAGTGGTGCAAAAGAGCGGATGACGGTGAGTCTGGGATCGCAGGGAGACATCCAATCCACTACTTATAATCCTTGGTGCGGTGTCTCACTCACAAGGCGTCTAGTATGTGGATATGATATCCACAGCGTACAGGACAAAACTTACTTCCACCATGGAACTCGGGCCGCCTCCACCGGGCAGTATCGACGACAATAAACACCGAGCAATGATGTCTCGATGGTGGCGTTGCGGTATGTTCAAAGTTCGGTGCAGCGACGGGGCGGTTTCGCGTTGCTGGTGTGTATGTTCACGGTCGACCTGAACATCGCACGGCGCTTGGGTAGGTCCTCGACAAGACGATGCTACGCGCGTTGACACTTGGAAAATTTTCGCTGAGTTGCAAAACGGCAATGATCGGCGTTTGGTGTGAAACAAGAATCACGTGCGCAGTTCTTGTTTCCTCGCCTTCGAGTTCGCTTACTTATTTCTCCATTCCCAGGCCAGTCTGGTGCGTGCATGTCGATTCGTAAGGTCCAGGTTCCATTCTTCACGAAGAGTCGCCAGATCGAGGACCCGATTCCACAGGGGTAAACCATCGCTCGGACGAACGAGGTACTCTTTTTTTCCTTCACAGGCACGCGAAACTGAAAAATATGTGGACGCTCGAGGCTGCGCTCCACCAAGGAAGCAGCGTGCGACTCCACCCCGATCTCGAAATCGCCCCTGACCAGATCAATACCCTTGTCGAGGCGAGGGACGAACACGACTGCGGGACTAGGATGGCGCAACGCTGATGCTTCGCGCCTCGAGTATCTCCGTGCAGTGCAGGCGGAGCCAACGTCGTATTTAGCATCTCAGATTCGGCTAGGAGATCACACGACCTTCAAGAGAATGACGCAATGGTCGTTGGCGCACCAAGAGTTATTCAAGTACTAAGGCATATTACTTAGGTCCTTCTCCTCGAAGTCATGGAGACGAGCTCCACAACGGAGAGGGCTGACGAGCGCATATAACGACGTCGAAGATATTGGAAACGGTAACGGTGCTCATTACTCAAGGTGTCATCCTGTTTGAGACATGAAGTAATCCACCACCAAGGACCGAAGAACGTCGTGGAGAAGGCAACGTGGAAGATATAAGGTGTCGAGGATACCCGCGAAGCCGGGAATAGCCAAACTTGCTCACGGTTGTGCTCCAAGTTGGTAGTCCTTGACGTGTTCGTCGTCAACGAAGGTCATTCAAAGGGCGAAACGTGGCTGGAGTCCAGGCAGTACGTCGTAGTTCAGCATTTGTCGTAGGTTAGCACAGCGCAGAGCCTCGCCGCGTGCTAGTAGCGGTCTGCCCATGGCCTCGCCTCTCTCTAGCCCCTCTCCAACGTTCTGACGAATATGTACTATGAGTCGGAGAATGTTAATCTTGGGATGATCGGGGAGATTCGTTGGGCCATGACGATATGGTCCGACCGATTCGGATTCATCAGATGCTGTGGGACCAGCTTACCAGGCCGCGAGCAGGAAGCAAACCAGAGCGAGACGCCACTTGCGCGGTGGTGGGGAACTATCCGAGTAGTCGGCCGATGTGACCCGGCCATTCACTCCTCGAAGATCTATGCCACCGTATGAAGTCCGGTCAATCTTTTCGTCATGATCAGCTTTTGACAGCCACTCGTTCGCCGCTTGCATTACAGGGCGTTGAAATAAAATAGACGGCGATGAGTGAGCAGTGCCGTAGGCGTAAGTCGAGAATGGGAAAAGTGGCCAGCATCGAAGTGAATGTGGGAAATTCTTTGACGTACAGGTGCAGACACGGAGAAGGCCGGCGTACCGGTGCAAATGCGTCCTCGCACAAATTGACAGTTTCAGCCCCGAGCCAGTCGTTGCGAGATGCGCCGCTTGCAAAAAGATGCAGCATCGAATCGACAGTGATGAGCTGGGTTGTTTGGAAGGTATAACCGCGGAAAGAATCGACATGCAGAGACTTCAACGCATGGCTCTGGAGTTTGGAGTCCTCCTGCAGGCACGATCCGCCGTCCCGCCTTGATTCTGTATACGCGTCGAGTTACGAAAAGGTGTGTTCTATTGCTCTGGTCTGCGACGTTGCTCGCGTGTCGAAAATCCGTTCTGATGAGCGTTCCGTAGCTGACGGCGGACGGTGTGCGTGACGTGGTTACTAGGTACCGGTACTAGGAAGCTCCAATGTCTCCAGCAGTCTGGGCTGCCTAGTGGAAGGTGGCAAGAGACCGCATCTAATGTTGCGTTTTGTCTGCTAGACATGCTCTATGTCCTATTCGCGGCCATCAAGATAGTGGTGCCATGCGACTCAGGGGATGTGGGTGGTACCTTGGTCTTGAATACCCGCCGTCGACGAGTCTCCTCTGCGTGGGCTGATCTTCCACTCGACGTACGACACGCATGCCACCCGCCTCGTTACTCTCCTACGGCTCACCTCTCAATATCTGACCAACACCACGAGTGCTGCATTTCGCATCTGCATCAAGACCGTAAGTGCTGGGTTTCTATTCTGTCATCCATCCCCTTTGACGTGGCTTCCGTTTACCAGACCATGCATGACATCCCGTAAGAAGCCGTAGAGAACGCTCGATTCGTGTGCGAAGAACACGATCCCATGTTCCGAGGGCCGCCTATGTAGCTCATTTGCTCTTCTGATCTCACGTTTGGATACGTGCCTGGATGCTTGTCCCACATCGTTTTCAAACCGCTCAAGAACTCGCCGCGAGCTGTCGTCGAGCGGTTCGAGCCATAGTACGAAGGAAACATCGTCGATGACTCTCCGTCTGGAAAGTGATCGCGGTGAAGTGGAGCAGGGATATCACTATCAAGATCTTCAATGAGGACGGCGGCATTCCGCGAAAGCGAATTTCGTCCCATCTTCACAACGATCGAAAAGACAAGTGACGCTGTTACCGAAGCGGGCAAATTGTGTGGGAAGGTCTTGGCGACGATGGATTTCTGCGAGACGATCGAACCAAAGTCCACTAGAGGGTCGGTCGACCAGTACTGTCGACCCGTTCAGTGGACGCTTTCCCGAAACAAGCCCCGCGACCAAGTGCTCGTTCTGCCGAGTCCGTTCAAAGTCGACCGGTCGATGCCCAAGATCAGAGTTAGCACGTTCATCTTCACCTGTACGCACCTCGCACGTCCGACCGCTTAAGACCGTGCGATGATCCCCGACTCTATTCCATCCCATCCATACCTTTAGACTGGACATCGCCATTGGAATTGATCGACGAGCTGAGTATATTTTCCGGACAACTGTATCTGAGGGACTACGAGGCATACATCCGGATGTGTCGCCTCCTCGGGGTCCCTTCCACGAAGGATTCGCGCAACGACAGAACAACGAATCGGAAGATCTTTGACCTCCCTGGAAAGATGCAAAAGAGTCAAGCCGAGTCCTCCCAGTCTCGCTCGCTACTCCTCTGCATGAAGGCGCTGCTCCAGATGTGCACGACATGGCAGCCCTTTTCGGAGATGCACATGGGGAGACTGTTGCAGGGGTAGACTCTGACCGAGAAAGACTTTGAACTGCCGAGCGTTGCGATGACCCTTCCGCGACCTTGATATCCGTGGAGAGTCTAGCAAATCGAACTACAGAGAGCACTGGGGAGCTTATTTCCTGCGTAGCCAGATCGTCGTCGTAGTACGTCATGACAATTGACTAGTCCCTGGATACTCCTTGTTCTCTATCCTATGGGTCTAGACACAATGTGTACACAGGTCTCTTCGGTCATCGCTGTACTGTATCGTGATATAATCGCAGACCACCTTTTTCGTGATGTATTGATTTATTAGATGACTAGACAACGACACGAGATACTACGCTACTTATTCATCCGGGTCCATAGATGCAGCAAATTACGAGACGGAAACTGTCGATGGCGAGGCAATTCAACCGAGGCACGACATAAAAGCCAAAAAAAATGATACATAAAACCACGAGCAAAAAGGGTTCAGTGATAGTAGCCCCTTCTTTCACGTCTCCACGTTACATAGCAAGGCGTCATATCATCAGAGTCCCTGCCCTGAAACACTTCCAAGGCTGCCGCGTGGTACCGACTGGCGACGTCGGGGACCTTGACGCCCTGGACGGATAGCTCTCCTTGAAGTAGGATACACCGCTTGACGAATGCCGCGAGGTTTTCGTTTTTCCCGGTCCTTCGAAGGTCGAACAGATCATATTTCTTAGCCAGCCCTCTCTGCTCGATGGCCTCGAAAAAGGGATGCTCGCCGTCTCGACAGTGACGCTTGAGGGTGTCCTTGCGGCCGAACCTGGACGATGGCGTCAGACGCGGGCTCGGAACGACGGGGGGGAAGCTAGGACTCACGTTCTGTTCTGGCCCATCACGACCTTGCACTCGAGACAGGCAAAGAAGATGCCGTTGGGTAGCTTCCGATTCCTGATTCGCTTGCGCGGGACGGGGACGACATTGGTATCCTCTTCTTCCTCTTCTTCCGAGTCCTCTTCTTCCGAGTCCTGCCGTAGGAAGGGATGAGGGACGGGGTCGCACGGGAGATGGGAGGGACTTACCGTCGCGGCATCGTCGATGGTATCGTCGATGTGTTGTCGTTTGTGAGGATGCTCGGGCTCGTCGATCTGGTCAGTGTCGGCGTACGCGCGTTTCTTGCCCGAGGGACCGGCAATAGCCATGGACGTTGACCCAGACGGACCGGCAAAGTTGGCTTCGGGAGAGAAGAACCCAGGGCTCGGCCACGCGTCGACAGACGTAGAGGTGGAGGACGACGGAACCTGGTCAGGCGAAGCCCACTCGGACCCATAAGACGCGTCAGTCGACGGAGACGTGCTGGATGGTTGGACTGCGTCCGCTTCGTCCAGGAGGTCGTTGAAGGCCTGTAAAAACGATGGGTCCATAGAGGCCATACCGAGTTCCTCGAGATAGTTGGGGATCTGCACCATAGAGTCGCTCTCGCCGGAGAACTCAAGGGGGCTCGCATCGGAAGAGTTCTCTGGTCGTGGCTCGACCGCGGCCTGAACGTGGTCGGTCTTGTCGTTGGCACTCTGAGCGGGTGGGTCTGGTACGAACTCTGGTTGCAGCCAGTCGGACCACACTACTTCACCGTCTTCGTCTCCAAGTTGGCCTGGATCGTTGAAGTCCGAGGGCGTCGTCAAACCAGCCTCCGTCCACCCGTACTGAGGGAGTGGGAGAACCGAAGGCGCCGTAGCGTACCCTTGCTGAGAGAGGGAGGACGTCGAAAGCGCCTCGGGAGCGCCGTCACCGTAGAGCACCGGTGAAGCGACAGGCGTTCCAATCTGAGAAGGCAGAGTCCCAGAGTGCTGCCCGAGATCGTCCGCGGAGCAGTTGCCAGACATGTTCGAAGCCATGTACGCAGGGTCCTGGTCGGGGAAACGAGACCTAGAGTGAACCACAGAATCCCTCCTTGGGTTGCGCAGCTCCGCCGTGGGTATGATGAATCCAGATTCTGGACTGACGGCGGTGTCTGGGGCCAGGGAGGATGAAGACCAAGTGGGGACAGTGGTGTCGAAGACGTGGGGAGATGGCGAGCGCATGGGGATGACGAAGTGGGAGGGCAGGGGACGTAGGGGGCGCACGGCGGCGGTGATACCGGAAGTTGGGGGACGCTGGGAAGACCGAACCGGCGGAGGGTGGACCGTCGAGGACGAGGGAGCTACAGACCGTACGTGGATCTGACGCAAAAAGCCTACGTAGCTATGACGAGACGGGACCCGTGCGATGGGGGCGGCTAGCTCCGGGAATTTGGACGCGCCAAGATGCGCTGGGACCAGCCCGTCGTGAGGTAACTGTGGGACGGGCACAGACGACAGGCCGACGCGCCGTGGAAGGGGAGCAATCTGCCGGGGAGGATGTGGAGAGTAGTTGTGAGGAGACATGCTTGGAGATAGATGGAAGAGGAGGACCCGTCGAGCCCGTTATTTATCCTCCAGACGAAAAAGCAACCCAGCCTAGAAACTTTCAGAGAGAGGAAACGCGGCGCGTCGGACCCGTGTGCCAAAGCGTCGTTGGACTTGCATACCTCCATACCGTCACACCATGGTTCCTGCATACGACGCCGTAAGCGCAAGCTGGATTGAAGGGTGGAACGAGTGAAACCATTGTCCTCGAATGGGGACCCACAATGGGCTATGCTCCGGACTAACATCTCCGCTCTGGCCGACGTTCCTCTCGAATGGTTCAAACCTCCACCCCCATTCTGGGATCTAAAATCAAAGGACGCATTGGAAAAAAATTATACTTGAAGATATGTCAGTTTACGGGTGTGGAGAGTCAGAAAAGTCACTCGACGGACGTACGTTCGATCCAGACAAGCCACAAAAATTGTGGGATACACTACAGGCACGTATCGGCGGTCGATGCAGTACGCGCCGATTGGTCCGAGAGAGATGTGGACTTCTGGAGCAAGGAACGAGTCGAAGAGTGGTTAGCAGACGGCGCCCCCCGACGAGCCGAGCGCGACGAGAATCCCTTCGCTCCCCCGCGGCCAAACCACCCCCGCAACTGCGGGATGGCAAAGCCGACCACGAAACGAGGGTGCTCTCTGACGACGACCCTAACGACGTCAAAGCTCAGTGTATTCAAGTGGTTGTCGGCTCGATTGGGCTGTGTGGCCGCTTTGACAGGTTTGTTTGCCCCGGATGTGGTCCACACACCGCAAGGTCATTCCACCCAATGTCACACGGCCCGTGATCCCGAATTTCTGAACTCAGACGAATACACTCGACGGCTGCTAAGTTTGGTGGCCATCGCCCTTGGTAATCTTGTTCTTCGTGCGTCAGTCATTTGAACGAGCCTCTACACTGACGAACACATACCACTCGATTAGTTAGTCAGGACGACCTCCCAGTTACTCAGCCCCTCCATCCGCCGTCACGGCGTCAACGACGCAGCCCACGCCTACATCGACTTGAACACCTACTAGTACTTACATTATCAGCCAAGAGGTGAGTTTTATCAGACAACATACCTTGTCACTAACATATCCGAAACCGCAGAACAGATACGAGTGGAAGTTCACAATTCCTCAGGTTCGTCGATCCTCAGGAGCTACGCAGAAGCCAGACGTAGGTCAGTCTACCATACCGAAAGGGACGACGAACCTGACGAATGCATGGGCTCGTAAATCAGGGTTTATAAACGCCTGGACGCCCTGGAGTGGTGCAAAAGAGCGGATGACGGTGAGTCTGGGATCGCAGGGAGACATCCAATCCACTACTTATAATTCTCGGTGCGGTGTCTCACTCACAAGGCGTCTCGTATGTGGACATGACACCCACAGCGTACAGGACAAAACTTACTTCCACCATGGAACTCAGGCCGCCTCCACCGGGCAGTATCGACGACAATAAACACCG
Organism: Tylopilus aff. beelii; assembly: GCA_038094295.1. Taxonomy (NCBI): domain Eukaryota; kingdom Fungi; phylum Basidiomycota; class Agaricomycetes; order Boletales; family Boletaceae; genus Tylopilus; species Tylopilus aff. beelii. Next base: position 9,013 of record JBBPTU010000151.1, read on the forward strand.
AGCAATGATGTCTCGATGGTGGCGTCGCGGTGTGGCAGTGAGGGGAGAGAGGCCGGGGCTGGAGAGCTGGAGGTCTCAGGGCGTGGCAGTGAGGCAAGGTCACGGGGTCGTCGGAGGTTGCCGGAGTGGGTCGTAGCATAGCATAGGTGTTGTGTAGAGCCCATCCGAGGCACTGTCGCAGGTCGGGGTAGTCAGCCATAGTCCCCCCTTCCCCTTTCCAGCGTCCAGATGGCTTTTTGTTACCTCGGACCCGGGGTACATCACCAAGACGTGATCGTCGAAAACCAGAGCTGTAGTACCTTGACATTAGCTCGGGCAACTCAAAAATTCCTGGTTACAGCCCCGTCACGGCCAGATCATCGATCTAACCACTTTACTCGAGTAGTCAAATGTGCTCCGGATGGAGTCACTTCTAACAATCAACTCAGTCTTTTTTTTTTTCTATTCAGATTTCATGGCGAGAGCCATCTGCCCGAGGGCAGATTGAGGGGAGCCTCATGGCCGCGAACAAGGGAGGCGAGGAGGGGCTCATTTGATTCCTGAGTAAAATACTAGCGAATTCCTCCAGGCTGGGAGTCCATAGTGAGGCGTGGCCGGAGCTAGATTTTGAAGTATGTCGAACAGAGTTCGGTCAGATCAGAGGATACGACTTACAGGTGACGTAGAAACCTTGGTGATAATGAACTCAAGATGAAGGTTAACCTAGCGTCATAAAGTGGTATACGGTAGCCACCGTACTAGCTCGGTGAGTCAGCTAATTGTCGTCTGGTTCACGCACTACCGGGGACAGAGTGCTTATGGACCGTTCTGGTTGAGTTAGAAAGAGGAGCGCAAGAAAAGGGCCCGCTCCAGAGCACATGCTTTTAGGTAAGATTGAATTATTGTCGCATTCCAAGGACCTTAGAGGCGAAGAGTGGCACTAATGCTAGTTCATACTTCAAGTTCCTCCTCAGTCATTGGGCGCACTGAAAACTATCTTCCACCTCTGCCTGAGTCTTTCTGCCATGAAGTTCAGGAGGGTCCAGACCATGCGCTATACAGCACAGTCCACACTGTAGAGGATGCCACGGCAAAAGCATCAGCCTTGGTTCAGCATGCGAAGTAGTGCCTTGGTCGGTCGGAATATTTCTGCATCTTCAAACAGCCAGAATACACCTGGCTTCCAATTGCACTGTGCACGTGCTATATGAGTCATTGTTACGCGGATTCTGGGATATGATTAGTTGACCATTCTTCTAATGACATAAACGCCCGTATCTACGACAGGTGTTGAGGGCTAGGTCTTTTTTCTTCCTCGGCGTCTCGTCTGCAGTTCCAAAGCTGTCTGCGTTATGGTCGTTGATCGAATTGAACGGTCATGAAAAAGGTTAGATGGTACACGAACGAGACATCTGAACACCTGGAATATTTCGTTGTGAGGTCCGAAGAGATCCAAACCTGTACCAGCTGGCTACAATTAGTATCATTGCCGACTCTACTGCAAAGCCTGCATTCCATACTCCATCTTACGTTCATTGGCAACCGCCGGAGGCGGCTCGCGCATCGATGACACTTTTATATTTTTACTTTTTCATGGGCGTCACGCTGGTTCCCTGAGCTGTAGATCGTAAGTGCAGCGCTATTGATTGACGCCCTGACCATTATTGTATTCGCTATTCACGTAACTGAGAGTCCGGCACACCTTTAAATCTGCTGATTACTATTCCCGTGACAACTACATACCTTGCAACATATAGGCGTATTTTCTAGAATATAGCTGTAGATACTTTTAGGGGATACTGGGGGATGTCTCATGCATCTAACTTGCAGTGATATCCGAGCCCAGCGAAGAACGATGACTTAAACTTCAACTCATGTCGTAGAAGTACAGCCCAAGTGTCACATGCTGTCTGCTCGCTCCTTGCTCCTCATCACACGGCTATGACTTTTTTAAATGCGATCACGTTAGTTTGTTCACGCTGACTCATTTCTGAGGTCTAGAATATGGAATCTGACATCAAGCTAAGTTAGGACAGTGGTGGAGTGGTACCAGTGCGAGTTGAATGGGATCAATGACTACAAGCTGTCCGTACCATCATTCTCACGTTTTCAGCGGGAAACTTTATCGATAAGCTCTATTCTGTTCCGTTTCTCACTAACTTTTGACCCGGCATGAAGCAGCTGCGTTTGGATCAGTATCTGCATTTTGTGTGGATGAATACGAAGAGGTATCACGCCTTAGTTGTCTTTCTTCGACTGTCTGGATATTACCAAAATCACTCGTGACCACAGAGTGTGTTGTAGTTGATGAATGCAATGACGGTCTCTTCTAAATTCCGATGCGCCAATAACGACATCGCCGCCGGCCCGCCACAGATCTTGGTCTTATATGTGTCTGTGGGCTTATAGAGTCTTCGTGGCAGCGCTTCCATGAATTTTCCAAGCGATACTGCTGACTTCAAGTTCGATTTCGTTTATCCTGAACAAAGGATAACTCCAGACCTTTCTAGATCTTTCAACCAGATGGCCTCGGACAATGAGAGGAGTGTTGGTTACTACTAGTAGATATTCCGACGGTAGTATCTGCAGGTCCGTGGGGATCAGGGTAGTAACGGCGATCGCCCCGAAAACGGCTAAACGACGGACTAACCTAGATGACACACCAACTTGACGGCATTCCGAATCCCCATTGATAGCGGGCCCATCAGGCAGTGAGGGTGCTTAAACAACTTTGTGGGAAAGACCGTAGATCAGTAAAATCGAATAGAACAGATGTTGATGAGCAATAAGGATAACTTGGATTCAACAGACCGCGATACACTGGCAAATGGAATCTTGGGCGTCTATGCCAGTACACAACACGAAGGCGAATTTTGAGTAAGTCGGGGCCCGGGCCGGGGTTCGATTGATGGATTCCAAAGATGAAGACATGGATAATTCTGAAATGATGCGGCGATGCCGATTTGTATCAGGAGGTACTTGTAGGCGTCTGTGGAACTTTAACCGGTGGCATGAAGTGACGGAATGGTGGAGCGAGCTTTTTTTGAAAATGGCCGCACCGTGCGCGAACCAAGACGTTATAGGAAGTACCCGTTTTGGACAGGTGTAACTCCAAGTCAGCAGGCGCCTTCCGAACTTGGGCTGCCTCAGGCCGGTAACAATAGCATGTCTGGCTCAACCGTAGAACAGTTTTCAACAACAGCAGGAATCCTCCTATCTGGGACACGTTTATCGAGTGGCCAGGTCCATGGTAGAAACGATCTACTGCTTGAGTGCAAGGGCACTCTACTCCGGATAAGTTACTTAAAGTTAGTGGCCCAGCCAGAGGATTCAACTTACTGCCATTGTAGTGCTTACTAGTACATCAAGGGATTTAAATGCCATGGGACGATCATGAGGTCTGCGAGCCAGATCACTCCATCACGAGAACCTTACAAGTGCCGTTGAACCTCAGCTGAAAGCGACCTCGTACGCAACAAAATATCTGATTTGAACGCAAAGAGGAGCTGCATGCTATGGTGCCTAGACGAACTTAGCTGCATTGAGGTAGACGCTAAGGAAGAAAGGTATGCCGGCGCTGACAGTGATAGAGCCTCATAGATGGTTTCATTTGATGCGCCCACCTCAAGTTCACCGAAACTTTCATGCCGTATCACATGAGCATCATGTAAAGGATTCGCGTGGCTGCTGGAATGACTGTCTCCCGGGCACAGGTCAGTGTGCGCATCTTCGTGAGTTACGATTTCCACTTCTGTTGTTGCATAGCACAGTGAAAAGAGTATAAAGCAAGGTGCGTTCTGTGTTGTCCGTCAGCAACTTGCTCTTTCTTCTCTCGATATCATTCTTGACTCGAACGCACACGATGTCTAGAGACCCTAACACCGTTTTCTTGAGAAATTGTTTGTAGAATTTATCACATCGACTAAATCGCTGCTTAGTGCTGATGGTCATTCCAGATCCAGACGATGATGCCTTGAAGAACCCACAGAAGTACTCCAAGGCTTTAGCTTTTGTATGTCGAATGAACAGCACACCGACCACAAACTAATGCATAGTACAGTCTCCTGATATCATACCACTCTTCGGTGCGAAACCAGACAAGGACGCCCTCGTTCACCCAACGAGCTGGCGGGGTTTCACCGGTATGCCCATCGTCGGTGGTGACGTCAACAATGTCTACATTCGTGGCCATGGCTCTGGCGGCCCGCACCTTGCGACCTTAAGGGCATTTCCTTCCGAGCTCATCCTGTGGCCTCAGGTGTGGGCCACCGTAAGGCCGGTATCATCCGGGCCGGTGGTTATTCATGCTAACAGTGACGATGCTGCTCCCCGTAAGTGTTCTGTGACCCCATGTTTCGGGTTGACATTACCTGTGTCATAGACGCCTCGGAAGGTCATTTGCAGTTCCGTCCGCCCCACACCACTGGAAATGCATACTCGTTGGTCGCTAACGTGTTCAAGCATGCTACTGGAAACGATCTCAAGGGTCTGGATGAATATGAACCGATTCCGAAATTTGACCAGAACTTTGGAGTGGACGACTTCCTTTCTTTCCTGTCCAGGGACAAGAGCTTTACATTCTACAATGTAACATTCTCATTCGCTGTAGAGACCAACAATAACGTTTTCCCCAGGTTGTCGTCGCGGACCCGACCTTGAACCATGTCTCTGCGAGCACCCGACTCCGTATGTTCGGTAAATCGCCGGTCCCAGTCACGTTCCGCCTCGAAGTAAGTATTTATATATGTACTCTTGTATGCGTACTGACTGGCTCAACCTAACACAGTGGCACAAAGGCATGCCAGTTCCAGCCGGGGTTGAGGTATCCTTGACGGACGATCGCGGAAAGATCACTATCCCTCGCACCCCGTTGTCATCCTTGGGAGAACACAAGGTCGTGCTCGACCCATCATATGACGCGGTATTGACTCTTAACATATTCTCGGCTCCTGGCGGCGCATTCTTTGAGGCATACTCTGGGCTGTCACTCCAGGTTTCGAAGAGCAGCGGGAGCCTGGTCTCTACTCTGACCGCCTCTTTTATCGACCCCTCCCCGTTGTTGGGCGCACTGAACGTGATCTTCGATCCTCACTCGACGCGTAACCTTCGCCTTGCCAGCCCCTCTGCGACGCGACTAAGGGAATACAAGAATTGCGCCAAAGACGATGATTGTCACTGCCCTGGAAAACAGGAGGATTGTGCGATGATCCCAGTCACGACGCCAGCAACCACGGGTTGGTGGTTCAGGAGCGCATTGACCGATCAGAATAAATTCCCGCGCACCTCTCCGGGTGGGATTTCTCCAGGTGTGCATTCTCTTCGATATGCACCATCTTCTGTACTAACTGCACGAAGACATTCAGCCAATTGGGACAGACCTGACCGCACCTGGATTGTGGAGTTCTCTTCAGAACCCAGCTTCTGATTATGCAAATGATCATGCGATCGAGCTTGTTGGGGGGGAGAACAACTACATTTTTCTGCGTGGACACAGCACCACTGCGGATATCGATGTCCAGACCAGGATTTTTGCCCTGTTAGGATCTGCGGTCCTCCATCCAAATGAATGGGGAACCGCCGGAATGGGCATTGCCGCTAAGGCTTTCGATGGGGACGGGACAATTGAACAGCAAAGCATTTCCGTTGCGGACTCCGACCAGTTCTATCTGGTGACCAGGCCATTCGACATGAAAGCTCCACCGAACCCGAACCCGGGTACTAACCCTACCCCTGGCCCTCAATGGAAGGGCGTTCCCCACTATTGTCTCATTGCAGAGGCGCGTCAGAAGCGCAAGTGCTCGTTGGTATTCCCTGGCTGGCCAAGCGAACAGGTAGAAGACTTTAAGACCTGTTCGTATCTTTTCTCCGAGAAGCCTACACTTGTCCAATATGCTGACATGTTACAGGGCAAGACTTTATAAACTGGGTTCAATCTTCCCCCCTCGTTTGCTGGAGAAATATTGGCTGGGTGACCGGCACGCGCAAACCTGGAGACCAATGCTTGACTTGGCAATTCTCGACTCGACTCGCCCTCCCCCGCCCCTCTTTCACTTCCTCTTTCTGGACTATCATCATCGAGTGCGACAATGCAATTATTCCACCAGGCTCTAAATGTTAGTTTTTTCGGCATGTAGCCTTCCATGATTGAGACTAATGGATTTGTTTACCTTCAGGGTCCTTGGAATGCGACGACAATTCGATCTTCCCTAAGGGCATCTGCTTCGGGGTTAGTCCCATTGGCCTCATTTCCTTACTAAACATTCACTAACCCATCCAAACTGACCAGAACACGCCCATCGATGCCAAGTCTCCGGTATGTTACAGTACTTAGCATATGATCAGAACTCTAAACTGTACATCAATCCAGTATGCAGGTTGCCACTTTACAGGTGCAGCCACTGATCAAGCTCCCTCAAACTTGATCCTGACGGTGACCTGGTGTGATGGCGGTCGCAAAATTCCGCCCCCGAGTGTCAGGATTAGGTTCAGTTCCACCGATGTGTCGACGTTGCAGTAAGTCACGCCCTCTTGCTCGCTTTGTCATGAGCCACGTTGAACAAACTCATTAAAACGCAGCCCCACCGCACACCTCACGGAACAATCTCCCGCCGGGAGTGATTCGTGGCCGTTCTACGTTGGGAGTAAATATCCCTATGTCGGGAATCAGCCAAACCCCTCCCCGCTTCCCTCGTTCATGGCAATTGGACCCAACACCTGGCCTTACCCGGGCTCCGGGATGTACACTCTTGGCGAGGTCGCGCTTGTTGGGAAATCCGAGTAAACCTCCTCGTTCTCCGTTGTATTTGTATCTCGTAAGTATTCTTTTCCTTAAGTCCTACGAGAAAAAGCACAAAAAAAGAAAGAAAGAAAGAAAAACACAAAAAAAAGAAGGAAAATAAAAAATAAAAAAGTATCCTCCATGCCTCTTCCCTTTCTTGACTGAATCCGGGTTTCTTCGACTTGTGGTATTAGCTCGAGTGTTGCAAATAGTTGTATCAGGAACTATATCGAGCTTGTGTTGTGGATTGATTCACGATGCAGTGTGAGATCGAAACGAAAGTTGTTGACCTGGCTCCCTTCCATGGTGTAAATAACTATCTTCTTGCCACCAGTCGCAACAAGTCGGTCGTCAGGCGATGGAGGGACACTATGTCGGAGGAGTCTACTCTTTGACAGGTCTGTGTGATCCAGTGCCAGTGGCTTTGATGCGAAGCGCGGTTTGATCGGGTCATCCATCTTTTCATTCGGCTGGACCGCCTTCGATTGATCACGGGCTTCGTGGGATGATCTGATGTAAAGATACACGATCCCAACTTCGCGTCTGTTTTTTCTGCCAGCTGGAGAGCTCAGCTCGCCCGTGCGTTCTCTCGACACAACATCCGCTAATCAAGATCATGTCCCCAGAGGCAGTACAGTCTACGCTGAGAAACCTCCAGCTGAACGATTACACGAGTCGTATGTGCATCCCCGTTTGCGTGGGGTCAATGTCATGACCTTTTGCAGTAATTGTTCTTTCTGCTGTCGGGTATGATTATGGTGAGCTCTGCGACGAACTATATCTATATTCAAATGCGACACACTGATTCGTATACTGTCAGTTCTTACGTTTTCTGACGAGGTATCATCGCCACAATCCTGCAGAGAATTTCATGACTGATAACTTGAGTAGGTGGAGTACATCTGGGTCGGCACACACTTACTTTACAGTATCACCTGTGCCTGATACACAAATGATAGACAAAACAGCTGACTTGGGTGTCGGCGCTATATGTTTGTGTTCGTACCGGTCTAATTTCCGGTCTGTAAAGATACGGCAGGCTGAGGATTGTCCATTAATAGGTTCGTTGTGCTGGCCTTTGCAATGTAGTGTGAGTGGTCTTCGAAAAATATAAATTAGGTGCTAATACCAGACGGGCCATTAGGTTGAACAGTCTTGGTGCGGATGACATTTAAACATGACAATGATATAATGTGACGTCTCCCGCAGGTGGAAGTACTTTGATACCTGGCACTAAAACGGTCTGTTTCATCTGTTTTAATTGAGGATGGTTCTAATGTATCCACGCACAGCTGTGCGTATTTATCCCATTCTTGTTCTGGTACCTAATGTAATTTTGTATTCATCGAACAGACTGTGTAAGCCAATACTGCTAAAATTCTCCCTACTTATCTCATTTTTAATTTCTTCAAGGTGAAGCCATGTCGATCGCGTCTCAGTGGACCTTTCATCTTTTTCTTGGTGCTGCCGATTGTAAGTTGTCGTGCGATTTACCACTGGAAAAAGGAAACTACGGTTCTTCTCAGTCTTGATGATTCTCCGTGTCTGGGCAATGTACAATCGATCAAGGCTCATCCTTGCCATTCTTCTCATCACGTTTTTCTGTGAACTGGTCCCTTGCATCGTCATTGATGCCATGGCGAGCAGCCCGAGGAAACTGTCTGGTGCATAGTTGGTCATGGACTGAATGATATACCGTATACACTAATTCCGCCCATTGCTGCCAACAGAGGTCACCATTCAGGTGCCCAATCTCCCGATCTGCTATTGGCAATTGCACTTAAAGCCGACCATTGTAACCATGGAATTCGTCCCACAAATGGTGCATTGTACGATCCTGTGCGTCCTCGCGATCGCCCAATTCGTGAGGCAGTCACTTCAAATGTACCGCTTGACAAAACGGTGGCAATTCGATCGGTATATGAAGATCCTCACAACGCAGGGCATCCTCTATTTTACTGGGTGGGTCTCCATCTAATCCTACTTGTACGACGTCCTCCGCTGCCATCAAAATTCGTAAATGACTGAAGGAGCGATCGAGCTAATGATGCTTCCGTCGCAGCATCCTTCTGCTAACCGTCATTGGCCTCGCGTATTCCCTTGGGAAGCTCCCATTAGATGGATGGAAATTCGTAGTGGTATTCACTGCTGAAACAGTGCCAGTGTTCACGCTGACTCCTCGACTCGTCTTGAGCATGCGGGTGTTGTATGCGCATAACGTTCAGGTTGGACGCGGGGGTGGAATAGACAGTGGATTTGGCCTGGCGTCCGCCTATGATGCCAGCAGGAGCACAATCGTGTTCGCGGATGATGAACAGGACGTGGAAACGGAGGGCGTAGAGGAGGTACTGCAGGATGAGGGGAGTGCTTGCCAGTGAAGCGGAGTAGGCGAATGGAGACAACGTCTCGTGCTAAGTTGGGGTCGACTGAGCGGTTTCTTGAATCCATTTTGTACTGACTCCGGGTGCTTTCGTTTTGGCGGTTTATGTCGTTCGTGCAACTCAGCGTGGAAACTATTTATTTATGTGCAGAATGGTGACTCGGAACTGGCATGGTATTGTAGTATGGAGAGAATGCTTTACAAAGCTCGGAAGCTCGTGTACCCCTCTACTCGCTGTTCCCTTGCTCGAAGTTTGCTTGCCACGTGTCAGGAGAGCGGGCTGTCTCCACTTTGTGCGGAGTTCTAAACTTGATCGTTTACCACCGCTACTAATCATGATGTGGACATCGTTCGGAAAGGTCAATCTCATTCGGGAACTTCTCGGGTGACTATCGCTTGTATTTTCCAACTAACCTAGATCGATACTTTCTCCCCCACCAGCTTCCGGTAGTTTATCCGAGTCCAGAGGTTCGCTGTACAGTTGAATTCTTCCTCTGGTTAGCTGCGAGATGTCGACTAAAAACTTTATAGATGTTCGCGCATAGCATCCTAATGTTGGCAAAACAGAAGGAGCTAGAATCTTAATTTGTACTGCAACATAGAATAAGGTTTGTTAGGTACGCTTAGCCCCTGGACCGGTCCACAACCTCCGTTGCGGATATGGCGATGGACTGTGGGTGTCAAAATATTACGTTGCGGAGCAAGTTGCTTTGTTCAAAAAAGCATTATCACTGTCCACATTCAAACCGAAGAGGACATCAAAGCGGTAGATTGAAGATATGATAAATAGTCGATCGAAATCCACAGTCCCTCATCGCTCAAACACAACATCTATCTATCTGATTCTAATCTCAAGGCTTGGCCTACGTGGCCTCACCCAGTACAATATGGACTCTTTCGCACTTCCCCCCACTATGGACTGCACCCCGGAGTTCTGCTTCTGCAGTCGTACTACCATCAATGACGAAGCTGGTCAACCGTACGGTGAGTCCACAAGTGCCCGTACAATGGCTACAGCAGAAGAGTATGTCTTGAGGTTTCTTGTCGATGGCTTCTTCGCAGCGGCATTCTTGGATTATTGTCGTTTTGTATCTTTGTATGGTGAGATTTTTCGTAACTGAGCAACGAGTAGAGCGCCGGCAGAAAGACACAGAATAACTGAACTCAGAGGCGCCGAGAATTGTATCAAGGTGGACCTGATAGTCAATTGAATCAATTGCCAGACACTGGTCCTCGTGAATAAAGGAGGGAGGAGTTATGCGCTGGCACCGTCTTTACATATACAATTTGAGCCCTTCGAGGAAGTTTCCACTACCAGATGGGGAGCAACTGGTTCCTTTCGTTCCGCCACGGGACCTGACCCTCGCTTCGAAAAGCGACACAATCTCCATTTAGGTTTTTTAAGCGTGAATATGTAAGTTGTTATGTAATTTTCTGATGCGCCCTAGTGGTCTTGCACTAGACCGCCAAGGACACATGTCATTTTGCTGATGGACATTCACACTACTCTGATCTTTTTGGATGCATTCTAACTCCACTGATAGGTCTGCACCACTAGACCTCGGATACGAGACTAGCCGAGAGCTTATTTTCGCCCGTAGCCAGAATAATCTTAGTATTTCGGTTGAGGTTCAGCAAAAAGTAGTGGTGCAAGTGTCGAAATACCAGGGTTCACTAATCCGAGTCGGAAACACCCCTTGAAGGGCCAAGATTAACCCCACAACGGGTATCACGGCCATGCGTGGCCGATGACCAAATCATCCTAGACCTCAAGCCAATCGCGTTTCACAGATATCACCATTCTGACACCATCCGTGAGCGTTTAATTAAAAGGATATAAACCCTCGTCAAACTCTGCGATCATAATACCAATCTCACAGGGCTCCGGATTCTCCTCGTCCGCGCCGTGGCCATGGAGACAAAAGTTTTCAGTGTCTTCCTTGCTTGTTTGGCTCTATGTCTCGTTAGTCGTCTTGTTCGGAAGCGAGGTGTGCCACTCCCCCCAGGACCTCCAGGTTGGCCGCTCATCGGAAACCTGCGTGATTTTCGAATACATGCACCGTACAAGACATGGAAGACTATGCGCGGAAAGTATGGCACGTGTCAAACACTTTGCATAGAGTGCATGAGACTCAAGTTACCTGTTCTATGTCAGGTCCGATTATATTCTTCAACGTGGTGGGTACGCGATATGTCGTACTCGACTCCATCGAAGCATGTAAAGATATACTCGAGAAGAAGAGCGCCGTCACGTCAGACCGACCGCGCTTAACGATGGTCGGTGATCTCACTGGCTTTGATGTCACCACGGGCTTGCTTCAATATGGTGACACGCTACGGAAACATCGCAAGTTCTTCCATCAGCAGATCGGCACGAAAGGCAGCATAGAAGTATTCCATCCTTCTCAGGAAAAAGAGGCGAAGCAATTCTTGCGAAATGCGTTGCGAAACCCGAATTTGGACGCACATAGTCACAGGTGCGAGGAGTGTCGGTCATCCCTTGGCTGACCGTTCTAACATGATATCGTTTTGGCAGAATGTCCAGCTCTGTGATACTGAAGATCTCGCATGGTTATACAGTGGAGGGAGATGGTGACCCACTTGTAATGCTGGCGGACGAGACTATGAAAATTTTTTCCATGGCTTCTACGCCGGGACGCCTAGTGGATGCATTTCCAATCTGTACGTCCCAAAGTCCATTCGACTCATCTGTGTCCGAGAGAAATTTTGGTAGTGCGATACCTGCCTGGGTGGTTTCCCGGGTGTGGGTTCCACAAGGTTGCGAAAAGGTGGAGAGAGACTGTGATGAAGACGGCGGACACTCCTCATCAATTCGTGCTCGAACACCTGGTATGGCTGTCTCCCCCGAGCCTGTAGTGTTTGTGTGCCGATGACGAGTCAGGCTAAGGGTGATGCCCTGCCATCACTGACGGCGCAACTACTTCAGGAATGCGTTACTCCAGAAGAACAAGAGATGCTGAAGTATGTCTCTTTCTCCATGTACATAGGTATGGTTTCCGCTTACTGTTCTGGATGCCACCCCACTCATCTGGTTGTGGTCCATTAGCTGGATCTGACACAGTGAGTCGTCTACAAAAAAATACCTACAAGACAACCTCACAGAAACTGGTACGTTCAAATTAGACCGCGATCACATTATCAGGATTTTTCCTTGCCATGACCATGTACCCTGAAGTCTTGAAGAAAGGTCAGGCTGAAGTGGATAGGATCGTCGGGAACGAGCGACTCCCTACCATGAACGATCGTGACACGCTTCCGTATGCGAGTGCGATCTGTAAAGAACTTTTCAGGTGGAACACAGTGACTCCTGTTGGTAGGTATTTTCGTGCTTATTTGTCTCGGGTTCAACCTAAACGATATCATACGCATTGCAAGTATCCCATGTCGCGACAGAAGACATTGTCTACGAGGGGCTTCTGATACCACAAGGATCAGTTCTTCTTGCCAACGTCTGGTTTGTGGGCCCTCGTGAGCGACGTTAATCATAGCCTGACCCAATAGCCGCAGGTCTATCTTTTCAGATCCCGAGACCTATCCAGATCCGGACGTCTTCAACCCAGAAAGGTTCCTCAGGGCGAGTCAGCAGCTCGACCCACGTGAGGTTACTTTCGGATGGGGAAGACGGGCGTGTCCAGGTGCGCTCCTGGCAGAGTCGACGATCTTTATCTGTGTCGCAATGGCACTAGCGACCTTGGATATCTCTAGATGTGTGGAGAATGGCGTGGAAATAGTGCCGAGACATGACGTTGAGGAGGGCCGGATACGGTAGGATCTGTGGTGTTGTGTTTTCTGTCTGCTCATGAGATGATTTATAGCCGTATCAAACCATTCAAGTGTAGGATTACATCGCGATCAAAGAAGGCCGATGAGCTTCTCCGTGGGTGACGCGAGTGAACAACAAGAAGCGGGACCTTGACAATCGGTAAGTCGGCTATCACTAACTCCATTGTCTGCATGCGAAAAGAGAGAATCGGGAATCCTAGGATATGATTATGGTGATTTGTTGTGGTCTTGATGATTGTGCAATCATGCGAAGGTACCGCTGCGTATAATATAGTCCTTCCTGGACTCATCGTTGAATATAGAAGCAATGTTGAGGTATCTGATAGATTTGCAAAAGAAGTTCAGGAGCAGGTTACTGGGTCGTCGAAGGTTGCCGGAGGGGTCGTAGTATAACACACGCACGTCGACGGTGTAGAGCGCATCCGAGGCACTGTCGCAGGTCACGGTAGTCAGCCATAATCCCCTTTCCAACGATAGCAACGCAGCACAGCCGCCGAGATGATCAAACATGTCAACTCAGTGGGACCTCTTGACTAAAAATCAAAGGAAACGATACAGTCCAACCAGCGGATGACACTATCCGGGCTCAGACTTGACAACTGGCGAACTGCAAGCTAGTGAGTCAGGAAGCGAGTGTGATACTGCAGGCTGCCCATATCTGGCGATCACCGTGAATACCCCATGGACGTTAAAGCCAAGTCGGAACTGAGCTCGTGGTCCTCCGTTGTTATCCATGGTGGTAGGTGTCGTCGTCTGACGCTGCTGAGTACTGACTGAGACCTGCTGCTCGGAGTCGGTGTGGCACAGTAGCTACTTATTTCGCGAGTGCCATTAATTTCTGGAACCGCCGTAACCGCTGGCAACAGAATCTTAACCTTGACATTGTGTCCAGATGCGAGGGATCGAGAAGGTGGTCTTACAAGAGTGGACCGCCTCCCATAGAGCCTCGCCGCATGCTAGTAGCGGTCTGTTCATGGCCTCACTCTTTCTCTAGCCCCTCTCCACCGTAAACTTACCTACGTTTCAGCGGACCTGTATCCTCCTCCAGGCCGTGTTTTCAACACTGTTTTTGCGACCACGAAGCTATACAGTGTTCCTGGCATGATTCATTCCCGTGAGGGTCAGTGACGTCAGTAGGTTGGTTGATAGCGGAGCTGAGGGCGAAACAGGTAAAGGGCTTGAAATGGCGCGCAGTTAGAGTATGTTCCGAGTCGGCACACAAAGATCAACTTTTGTTGAGACCCTCCTGAGTAACACTGACAGTGGGTTCCCACGGACCCCTAGCCCGACTCGATATTCGGAAGAAAAGGGAATAGACCCTCACACACAAAAGCCTCATGCGCTAGTAATGCAACGATGTCTCAGGCTCTTGGAAATGAAGTGCTCACGCAGGGCCTAACGAAACTTGGTGGGCTCAAACTGTTGATTACAGTGCGCCATGTAGGTAAATGCACGGGTATACCCGTACCCGTAGCGGGTTTACCCTCGGGTATGGCGTTGACGACGCGGTAGAGTGGTAGGGTCGGCACGGGCGTGTCATCGCCGCTAACGATGTGGTAGTGGGTTCGGTGCGAACGCGTCGTCGTCGCCGACGACACGGCAGTGATAGTGGTGAGGCTGCCACTGTCGCTGCCGCGTCGTTATCGACCACGCGTTGGTGTGGCTTGGATGAATGCGCCATCGTCGCTGGAGACGTGGTGGTGGAGCTGCCATTGTTGCTGTCGCGTCGTCATCGACGATGCGGTGGTAGGATCAGCGCAGACACGTCGTCGTCGCTGATAATACGGTGGTGGCGGCGGTGAGGCTGCCACTGTTGCTGCATCGTGTTTGACGACGTGGTGGTGGGATACGGACGTGGGTGGCTGCGATACGTCGATGTCGACGACTGGGTGGTGCTAAACCCGTACCAGTGGTGCGGGATAACAGCTTCCAAATATGGAAGTCATCCACAGCCCCCAGGGCCTTGAAAGCTTGACTGCCACTGCGCCGACGCCAGTAGCAGCAGAAACTCCGCTGCCATCACCACCGCGTTGTCAATCGCAAAGACGACGCGTCCACGCCGACCCAATCACCACATCGTCAGCGACGACGACGCGCCCGTGCCGACCCTACCACCGCGTCGTCAACGGTGATGACGAGCAGGATCTTGCCGCCACCACCACCACGTTGTCAACCATGGCGACGCATCCATGCCGACCCTTCTACTGCCCGGACGCAGACGACGACGCAGCAGTAACAGCAGCGACCCCGCCGCCGCCACCACCGTGTCGTCAACCGCGACGACGCGTCTACGCTAACCCCACTGCGCCGCCAACCGCAACGACTGGTCCACCCAGATACCACCACTGTGTCATTAGCCACGATTGCTGACCAAGTCACCGTGTAGACCACACCGCCTCGTTGTCAATGACAGCGATGCGCCCTCTCCGACCCTACCACCGCGTCGTCAACGGCGATGATGCATCTGTGCCGACCCTGCCAGACGACGCGGTGGAACCACCAGCGCTCCAACGACCATCGCGGCGCCTCCAGTGACGATGATGATGATGTGAAGGTTGCTACAGTGCGACCGTCTCGATATCGTCGTCGACACGGAGCGAGACATCGACAGTGATACCATGGGTACCCGTGCTCGGGTATGGGTATCTAGCAATGATACCCGTACCCGTACCCGAACGATACCCATATCCTTGCATATTTGCCTAGCGCATGTCTTGCTCTGCACACACATTAGGCTGACTTTACTTCGACAGGGCATGGGATTTGTACAAGGACCGACTAATACGTCTCTATGTAGCAGGACTTCAGGCTCGACGAACGACTACGCATTGCTGCGAAGCGGGATCACGGATTGACCGTGTCGAGCAGGCATACCGCAGGGAAGAGCAATGACAGAACCGTGCGCAGCAGGGGCCGAGTTGGCACGCTGACGCCAAGAAGAACGCCAAGGGGAACAGCGCTCTGTCTGCCGTTAGATGGTGGAATGTGTCGTTTTGCTTGCACTTCCCTTCGTCTGATATTATATTTTTATTTCCCGATTCAATTCGCTGTATCATATAGCTATTCCGACGCGTTGCCCAGTACAAGTATATGTATTGGATAGTTCCATCCAAAGAATTATGCATAGCTGAGCATCCTCGTGCATTTACAAAATTATGGCGCTGTTGCCTTGACCACTAGTATCACAGGGTTGCATCGCTACTGGTTTCATGATGCAACGCGCTGTTCCTTTTATCAGATCACAAAAAAGATTTCTTTACATTGATCAAGCTACCGCGACCAATACCGACATCAGAGTACTGCCAAGCAATTCTGCTCTTGACCTGGACCTGGCTCTCACGAACAAGAAATCCAAGTCTGACTCTAAATATGCCTAATTGCCAAGCTCCGAGTCGTTCAGGATCTAATAGCAGGATTCCTACTGTTAGTACATGAGAGAGGCCGTCATCACGAGTCAGAGACTGAGCCTAGATGGCGTGACAACCGTGATGTTACAGTCGCGCCACAGTTGCGGTGTGTGTTTGATCTTGGTCTGATCCGTCTCAAGACCCCATTAATTCCGCTGGCACACGCATTGTACATGAATTTCAATTGTCATTTTTCTGCAGCAATGGTTAATGTGAGGAGTTTCAAATGTCTTAGGTGTTGTCTGTCCCCCTGGGAGTTTAGTATGCTCTACTTACCTTCCGATCATCTGGGTAATGGAAATTGTGCATCGTCTTCCTTTTAGTGTGAAGCATCCTGATTTCACCAAGTAATCCATCTTTCCATGTTGTGGATGAATTTTTGCGGAACGGAAGATGCCTGCTATCCGGCAGACTACCTACTGCCGATCATCAACATCATAGACGGTATCACTACTTGACCGAGGGTCGTGTGATGTGTATTTCCCTAGATCAATTCACAGTTCCAGACAAATTAAACCGTTGCGATTGCTATCGAGTTTAGAGCATTGCCAAGCAATCTAGTTCTCGAGTTACCACTCAGCCCTAAAATCTGTGAGGTACATCTTCGACGATTCTTCGTGTATGGGTATATTTGCAGTTACGTGAGAGTGATCCATTGATGCTTCAGCTCTATGCTGATATTGATTATCAGTAGCGAGCTCCGATGCAAGGTGGAGTTATAAAGTTACACAAGCCTCTCTTCACCTCTTCATTTCCCTCAAACTAAGTCCGTCTGGATCATGTCATCCTATACAGTACAGGCTGCGCTGATCTACCTTCAGTCGAACAATTACACAAGTGGTGCATACATCCTTATCTGTGGTAATTGCTCAGTGTTCTGACCTTCACCAGTTATTGTCCTTTCTGCAGTCGGGTATGATTATGGTGAGCTATACAAATAGTATACTCTAGTATGATACTAACATCTATGTTGTTAGTCCTTACATTTTCGGATGAGGTACAATTACCCCCATTGTTTACATTCCTGAGTGATGATTGTGGTAGGTGGTGTATATCTGGGTTGGTAGACATCATGATGTCTTGCACTACGACACATGTCTGATATGTAAACTATAGGCCAAACCCTGGACTTGGGTCTCGACACTATTCCTTTTTGTTCGTATCGGCCCAGTCTGTTAAGGCATGCAGAAACCTGAAGAATATTCAATTAATAGGTTCGTTATATGGGCCTTGGCACCATCATGTAAGTCTTTCTGAAAACACGACATAGATGCTAACACTGAATGGTCCATCAGACTGAGTTTTATTCGTGCGTCTGATATTATTGAACCATGAATTAATAAAGTGTAACATCATCCGAAGTCGGAAGTACTTTTACACCTGGAAATGATAATGTATGTTTCATCTACTTCTGATGGTCGACGAGACTTTTTGACAGTCCCATTTGTAGTTGTGTGTACTCATCTCACCTCACTTAATTCTTAGTGAGATCTGAGATACTTACACAGGCAGTGTAAGCGTACTGGTAACCCAATCTCTCTCTGTCCACCTTATCTACAATTACCTCGAAGGTAAAATCATCACAATTGCATATCAGTGGGCATTCGTTCTCTTTCTCGGTGCTACAGATTGTGAGTCATCATGTGACTCACTCCTGGAAGATGTAATCTATAATCGTTCATGCAGTTATGATGCTCCTCCGTGTCTGGGCAATGTACAATCGATCAAGATTCATCCTCGTCGTTCTTCTCATCACAATTTTCTGTGAGATGGTTGGTTTGTTCATCTATAATGCTGCGTCCAGCATCCCAACAAATCAGTTGTGTATGTAGCTGCCGGTGGAACTTCGAACAAATGGTATATACTAATCCATCTGACCACCAGACCCGGCCACTACCGAAATGCTCAACGTGTCGATCTGCTCGTGGGGTAATTTAAGCACCCCCTGGTTTCTTGGGGTCTTTATTTTACAAATGATACATGCCGTGACCTTATGTGCCCTCGCAATCGCCCAGTCCGTGAAGCATTCAATTCAGATGTTCCGTGCAACAAAGAGGTGGCAGATCAACCAGTATATGAACTTGCTGGTAAAGCAAGGCATTTTCTATTTTGTTGCGTACGTGACCATCCATTCTTCTACTGCGTATCCCCTGCTGCCATCTCCATCCCACCCTACTAAACTTCCGACACAACTAACCATAACACCTGTTGCAGAAACCTTTTGATCGCCTTCCTGAATCTCTCCTCTGGTATCTTGGGTAACTCACAAGATGGATGGAAAACTGTGGCATTCAACGTCACGATGACCGTGCCCGTGTTCGCTTTGGCTCCTCGTTTTATCCTGAGCATCCGGGTGCTATACGCGCGTGACATCCAGGGCATTGAACGTGGAAATGGGGTTGACAGTGGGTTTGGTCTGTCATCCACTTGCAACGCAGGCGAGAGTGCGATCGTCTTCGCAGATGTCGCGCTGAATGGGGGGATGGAGGACACCGGGGAGGTACCGCGGAAGGGTGTGACTGCTGAGCCAGAATAGACCTAGACGAACGTCCACCATATCTAACGTCAAGCTATTAGTTAACTGGATGGTTCTTTGAATTTTGTTTTGTGCTTTAACCCCTCACGAGGCTTAGCAACGCTCCTTTTCGTGCTTTCAAGTTGTGGTAGACTGTCAACGACGAACGTCTCGCGCACACTTCACCTTGAATCTTGATCACACGGAATGGAAGCTTGCAGTAATATAAGTAGCTCAATAGATTCTCGGATAGGACTACTTCACAGCGCCCCGAGCTAGTACAACAACAGACAGAAAGATGGAGGCGGGGGATACAGAGGTTTTGTCTTTTTCTCATTTTTTATTTCTTTTTGTTTGAGTTCGGTGGATCCAAGGGGCGGGATCGATTATACAATAGTTATTGAGAGAACATCGGGGCCTACTCTGGTTTCGCAGCAAGCGCGACCCCTCCGAGGACGAACTGCCCAGCCCCCGGGTAAGGCCAGGTGTTGGATCCGATAGCCGCGAACGAGGGGAGAGGAGAGGGATTCGGCTGATTCCCGACATAAGGATACTTGCTCCCGACGTAGAACGGCCACGAATCGCTGCCTGGGGGAGGTGGCCTGGCGATGTGGGTGATGGGGCTATCGGAATGTGTCTTCAATGTGTCGGTCAGTGAAGGTAGAGGATGTGGCTTACTGCAACGTGGAGACTTCCGTGCTGGCAAACGTGATCTTGACGCTCGGAGCCGGAATCTTGCGACCACTGTCACACCAGGTGACCGTCAGAATGAGGTTAGAGGGCGCTTGATCTGAAGGTGCCCCTGTAAAGTGGCAGCCTGCATACTGGATCGAAAAGTGTACAATTTAGGGTTCCGATCATATTATGCCAAGTGCTGAGACATACCGGAGACTGGGCATCGATGGGCATGTTCTGGTCAGTTTGAGTAGATCAGTGAGTGCTCAATAAGAAAACGAGAGGAATGGAACTGACCCCGAAGCAGATGCCCTTGGGGAAGATCGAATTGTCGTCGCATTCCAGGGACCCTGCAGGCAAACAAATACATCAGTCCCAATTAGAGACGGCCACGAGCAGAAAAAACTAACATTTGGACCCAGGCGGGATGATCTGATTGTCGCACTCGACGATGATCGTCCAGAACGAGGAACTGAAAGAGGAGTGAGGAAGAACGAGCCGGGTCGAGCACTGCCAAGTCAAGCACTGGTCTCCGGGCTTGCGTGTGCCGGGAAGCCAGCCAATGTTTCTGTAACATACAAGCGGATTCGATGCAACCCAGTTTGTAAAATCTTGCGCTGTAACACGTCAGCATTAAACAAGTGTAGGCTTCTGGGAAGAAAGACACGAACCGGTCTTGAAGTCTTCTACCTGTTCGCTTGGCCAGTCAGGGAATACCAACGAGCACTTGCGTTTCTGACGTGCTTCTGCGATAAGGCAGTAGTGCGTGTGGTACATCCATTGATTGCCGGGAGTAGGGTTGGTACCCGGATTCGGGTTCGGTGGCGCCTTGATGTCAAATGGTCTGGTCATCAGATAGAATTGATCTGCGTCCGAGACAGAGATGCTTTGCTGATCAATTGTCCCATCCCCATCGAAAACCTTGGCCGCGATACTTCCTCCAGCGGTCCCCCATTCCTTGGGGTGCAGGACCGGAGCTCCATATACGGCGAAAACCCTGGTCTGGACATCAATGTCCGCAATAGTGCTATGTCCACGCAGGAAGATGTAATTGTTCTCATCTCCAACGAGCTCGATTGCGTGATCCTTTGAATAATCAGAATTCGGGTTCTCGAGAGAACTCCACAGGCCTGATGCAGTCAGGTCCGTGCCAATCGGTTGAATATCTTTTATGCAATCAGTATTAAAGAACGCGAGTGTTGATAAGGGCACGCACCCGGAGAATAACCGCCTGGCGAGGTACGCGGGAATTTATTCTGGTCGGTAACCGCACTTCGGAACCACCAGCCTGTAGTCGCGGGCGTTGTGACCGGGATCGTCGCACAATCCTCTTGCTTTCCTGGACAATGGCAAACATTATCCTTGGCACAGTTCTTCTCCCTCAGCCGTGTTGCAGAAGGGCTAGCAAAGCGAAGGTTACGCGTGGAGTGGGGGTCAAAGATCACGTTGAGCGCGCCCAATAACGGGGAAGAGTTGATGAAAGAGGGAACCAGGGTTGAAACCAAGCCCACGCTGCTCTTCGAAACCTGGAGCGATAAGCCAGAGTACGGCTCGAAGAACGTATTTCCGGGTGCCGCATATATGTTCAGCGTCAAAACCGCGTCATATGACGGGTCGAGCACGACCTTGTAATCTCCCAGCGACGATAGCGAGGTGCGAGGTATATTGATCTTTCCGCGGTCGTCTATCAGGGATGCCTCGACCCCAGCAGGGATTGGTGTGCCTTTGTGCCACTAATTCGAGTCAGTTAGCATAGTCGCAGTGCGTACACGAGTATGTACGCTTACTTCGAGACGGAAAGTAACTGGAGCGGGTGATTTGCCGAACATACGGAGTCGAGTGCTCACGGTAACGTGACTCAAGGTCGGGTCAGCGACGACCACCTAGAAAAGTTTAGATCGTTTGTCTTTATCGTCGAGGTAAAACGTTACATTGTAGAATGTGAGATTATTATCCTTGGAGAGAAAAGCGAGGTGGTCATCCACACCATAGTTCTCGTCGAATTTCGGAATCGGTTCATATTCAGCTAAACCCTTGAGATCGTTTCCAGGAGAATGCTTGAACACGTTGGCAACCAACGAGTATGCATTCCCTGTGGTGTGGGGTGGACGGAACTGTAAGTGACCTTCGGAAGCGTCTATGATCCAAATTGGTGTTAACCGTAAGCAGAAGGTCATTGGAACACATACGGGGAGCAGCCGTGTCACTATTGGCATGGATAACTACCGGCCCAGAGGACACGGGCCTCACAGCGGCCCACACCTGAGGCCACAGAATGAGTTCGCTGGGAAACGCCCTCAATGTAGCAAGGTGCGGGCCGCCAGAGCCATGGCCACGAATGTAGACATTGTTGACGTCACCACCGACGATGGGCATGCCCGCGAACCCGCGCCAGCTCGTTGGGTGAACGAGCGCGTCCTTGCCGGGCTTCGCACCGTAGAGCGGTATGATATCGGGAGACTGCACAAAACATTAGCCTCAAGCTAGTCATAGCCGCAACGCGACGTACGAAGGACAACGCCTTTGAATACCTCTGGGGGTTCTTCAAGGCATCGTCGTCGGGATCTAAAATGACCATTAGCACGGCACGACGACGTGGTCGACAAGCAAACGGGTACAAACAGTTCCTCAAGAACAAAGTGTTGGAGTCTTTGGACATTGTATGAGTACGAGTCGCGAGTGAGATCGAGAGAAGAAAGAGCAAGCTGCTGATGGACAGCGCGGAACGCACCCAGCTTTATACCTTTCCTCCTCGCCGTGAAACAGAACTGGAAATCACTACCCACGAGGATGCGGACACTAGGCTGTGGCTGATACCCTTTGTCCCAACAGAAACAAGAATCCTTTACACGACGCTCATGACACTTGACAGAGTAACCTCCATGCGGAAACGATCCAGGACCACATGTTCATGATTGTCTGTACCTTGTCTCGGTACGCCGGGTTGTGGATCGGGCCGATGAATCAGCGTAAAACTATTGTATGCAAGGCCAATTTATCGAAGGGCGGTACCACCTGTCACGCTCATGTCGGCTAGATAGAAGGTAAATGAAAGAGACATCAGAACATCTACTGCAATCACCTCTGACGAAAATCCTTACCGGCATCGGCGTCAGCGCTCACCGCACTTGTGATCCATGTTACGTACGACGGCAGCAGACGCGTGGATGTTACCTTGTCCTGATTTCCTGGGCTGTCACTGGAAGATCCTTGATGGCTGTGTCGCCTGGCGTACTTGATGAATTTGTCCGTTAGACGTGCAGCTCTGGTATCTTTGACACTACCGCAGAGGTGTTGCATGTGATGCAAAGAGCGGTTGGGTGTACCACTCCAACAAGCTGAACGGCCTAGCGATGACCAAGGTCAGTGGTTGACTTCGGATAAACTCGAGCGTCAAGACTTCACCGCTGCAAGTACACCACTACGTAACCACCGCTGGCAAGGACTCGCACGGAAGCCGAAACTGTCAACCAAAAATATTGAGAAATGGAAGCAAGGCGAGCGCACGAACGTGTAGAGTGATTACAAACCATGCGTGCTGAAAATCTCCGAACCGTCTTATTCGTAGCATCGCTCTATGGGAAGGACTTGGGCCATAAATGCGTCGCGCAACAGAGCAATGTTAGTATCTAGGCCCGAGACGATGAACGAAAGGCGACGACGACGACGAGTTGCAACTCCCGACGTCCGACGATGACGAAATTTCGCACGATCGGCGTGCGACTGGATTGAGTCAGGCCAACAGTGCCCAACGCTATCAAAAGATGTCCAGATGTTCGCTCAGCCTCTTCTGCCCCACGAAACGTCTTGCCCCAGCGAGTCGCATCTCCGAGTCGTACGAAATCGTGCCACAACTCCGGCTATTCGGAACCCCCGCACGACGTTCTCGTTGATGCGCCCGTCTGGGCAACAATCACTTTTTTGCTTCACATAATATTGCCCCATCTAGTAAGTAGCGTCACGGGAAGGCTGATCCGCATGGCTTACCACCACTGGAGGAAAAGCGTAGCAGACACGTCGTGCGAGTAAGTACGGTAGTGTCCAAATAAGGAAGGTTAGTAACACGCGCTAGTGGGTCCAATAGCGTTGACTGTACCAAGGACTCGACCTCCAACTTCGCACCGTAGTCACAACTGTAAGCACGCTGGCTTGACTAGATCCCATAACTAGTACATACACCATCCGGCATGCTAAGTGCCATGGAAAGGTTCGGCGGCCGACGAATTAAATCCTTGAGGGAGCGACCGACGGTGGACTTTGCCCAGCTCCTCCATCAAATCTTCACGCAAACGGTGATAGCCATTGCAATAAATAATAGATCTACTAGAGTCGTCACGCACGAAAAAAAGACACCATTCAAAAACAACAAGCACGCATAAATGTAACCGTCATCGAGCAACGTCCAAAAAGATGCCAACACGTCGTTCCGTTCAGATCCCCCCCTTTATATCACCCGCTCAACTCGTCCGCGGGGGAGGCGGCACGTACCTCCGATCGTCCCGTCGGTCCCCTACCACGCCTCTCCCGTACCCTCCTCCCATTCGTCCCATCATCGGCGGACTCCGTCGTCCCCGGTCGTCTCGATCATACCCCATTCCGTACTCCCCACGCACGTACTCCCGCTCTCTCTCTCGTTCCCTCTCCCGATCACGTTGATCCCGCTCGTAAAACGCACCCACAGTCCCCCCGACCGTCGGAGGCGCCGACACGGGCGGCGTGCGCGTCCCCGTGGAC
This sequence comes from Tylopilus aff. beelii, assembly GCA_038094295.1. Lineage (NCBI taxonomy): Eukaryota > Fungi > Basidiomycota > Agaricomycetes > Boletales > Boletaceae > Tylopilus > Tylopilus aff. beelii. Next base: position 33,285 of record JBBPTU010000151.1, read on the forward strand.
CGCGCAGGCACCGTCCCAGTCACGGAGCTCGCCCCCGTCATCGTTGTCGACGTCGTCGCAGAGGGGGGTGGACCGGGCGGATAGTCGCCGCCCACCCCGGGGCGTCGTGGGGGCGAATAAGCAGCCCCGCCACCGCCGACGGCAGCGTAGCCAGGCCCGCCGTCCTCGCGCACGCGTTTGACGGGCGGACGGAGGTCCTCTGCGAGACCTGGTCCGCGACGTGGGGGACTCGGGCTCCGGTTGCGCACGCGTGAAAAGGGGGGTGGGAGTGCGTGTCCGTGGGCGTGTGCGTGATCGTCCAAGGGAGGGCCGCTGTACCGTCCGCGGTCGAATTCCCTGGGAGGCGGATACCCTCGATCGTCGCCTCCGGGTGGTGGCGGGTACGGATCGGTCAGTCGCGCGCTGAGGGAACGGTTGGGTCCTACACCTGCCGCGTCGATGCGCGAGGGCGGCGGTGAAAGGGGGAACCCAGGCCGTCGATCGCGGTCTTCCCACTGACCTCTTGCAGGAGGGGGTGGCGGTATTAGAGCGTCCCGCTCCCGGTCGCGTTCGCGAAAGTCTCTGTCCCTGTCTCTCTCACGATCGAGTCGATCCCTGTCCCTGTCCATAAACGGTGGTCTGTCATGTGGTCGCCACGATGCAGGTGGGGGTCCGCGCTTGTCGTCGTCGCCAGGTCCAAACCAGTCCCGTCGTCGCTGTTCGTATGCGTCGCGTTCTCGATCAGTGACATACCGCCTGTCCCCGTCGGGATCATACGCATTTTCGCTGCGGAAAGGTGGAGGTGAACGAGGCGGATAGTAGCCTCTCCGTTCGCGGTCGCGATCGAGCATGGATGGAGGTGGAGAATACCTGCGGGGCGGTGCGGGACCGGCACGACCGAACGCGTCACCATAGCGTGCTGGAGGTGCGTCCATGGGAGCCACATCACGATCACGTCGATCGCGGTCATCTCTATCTCCGAAACTGCGGTCCGGATCAGGTCGATAGGTGGATGCAGTGGGCCGTTCTCGAGAAAAGTCTCTAGTCCTGAAATCATTGATACGATCGTGATCACGTAAATCGTCTTTAGGTAGCGGTGCACGTAGATCGTCCCGGCTGACGGAAACGGAGCTCTGATAGACACGAGGAGGAACAGGTCCGGAGGAGAGTCGTTCTTCCAGGCTGGGGGCAGGAGCGACATCCACGCGACTAGGTGCGACGGCGGCGGGTGCAGCAGGCTGGCTCAAACGGTCCTGTAGGGAGGGTGTAACTGTGGGTTGGGACAGCCTCTCTTCGAGTGGTACGTTGGCACGAGGGCGGTCGTCCGCCACAAGCGCAGTCGCAGGAGCGCTCCGATCGTCCTCTGCGGTAGGCCGAGTAAGTGGCATGGATTCAGTGGCTGGACGAGCACGATCCTCGGAGCTCGGAGGAAGCGTTCTAGATTCAGAGCCAGGAAGACGTCTCATTGGGCGGTCATCCAGAGGCGGACGGCGATCATCATCGGCAGAGGGTGGTGGTGGTGGACGACGATCGTCGAGTGGAGGTCTTCTGTCGTCGAACGGAGGAGGCTTTGGGCGGTCATCAAACGAGGTGCCGCGAGGACCCCCACGCCTGTCGTCGGGATCAAAGCGGCGGGGAGGGGGCACGTAATCGTCACCGTACGAGGGTTCGTAGTGGCGAAGCTCTGGAGGAGGTCGTGGAGCATGGCTTCGTCCGTAGGAGCGGCCAAAGAACTCGGGGCGCCTGTCCCTAAAGTCTCTGTTGCGATCTCTGAAGTCTCTGATCGAGTCGTGACGGTCACGGTCACGGTCACGGTCCCAGTGGTCTCTGTCTCTGTCCCTGTCATAGAAGCGACGGTCCTCGTCGCCGTCCAAGGGTCTGTTGTCGTAGCTAGAGGGTCGGCCAGGGCCCGGGTTGGCGTTGCGGTCGTCGTAGCGGACCTTTCTATCGTCGAGAGGGCGGCGTTCCCAGGCGTTTTCGCCGGCTGGTTCGGCGTCCTTGGTCGTGTCGAGGGGCATGGGCGGGGCAGCGTCCGCAGACCGGCGTGCGCCATACTCACCCGTAGCATCCGCAGTGGGTTCGACTTGGGTCGTCGCATCCTCTGGCTCGGGCTTGGCAGAGGGCGGGTTGGAGTCCGGCGCTTCGGCGCTTAATGGGACGGGTGACGTGTCGCCACCGGGGGTGTGCGGTTCGACGGTCTGAGACAAGGGTGAGTACGAGAGCAGCGGGAGAGGGCGAGAGGGTACATTGTTGAGCGACGTGGCGTCGTTGGGGTTGTCGGCAGAAGAGAAGCGCTGGGCGGGGTAGTCCTGGTCTGCGCGGCCCATGTAGAGGGCGGCGAGAGCGGCGGGCTGCGGGTGTGCGCGGTAGAACTCGTGCTGGCCCTCCTTGATGATGGACTTGAGCTTTTCGAGGACCTCGAGGTCGTTTTTGCCCGGGGGGAGGACGGGCTGGTAGAGCTGGGGCGAGATGTAGTTCTGGTAGGGCATGGCGAAGGAGGGCTGGAACGGGGACGCGGGCTCCTCCGAGGCGAGGGGGACGAGGAAGGACGTGTTTGGGTCCTGTGTGAACGTGGTGACGGTGCGTTCGCGGTTGTTGACGTGGCTCCGGCCCTTTCTTTTCTTCGTCTGGCGTGCCGACATGGACCCTGAGCTCGTCGTCGTCGTCGCCGTCGTCGCTGCGCTGTGGAAAGTGGTGGAACCGTCGAGAACCGTCTTCCGAAACCAGCAAAACCCTCAGCCACCACCGCGCTTATAAGCCCGTCTCCACGCCGTCTGCCATCCAACCATGTCCGTCGTCGGCATCGATATCGGTACCCTCCACAGCAAGGTGTGCTCCTCCTCGTCCCCCCCGTCCCCGCTCACCCCGCCCAGATTGGCGTCGCCCGAAATCGCGGCATCGACATCATCGTCAACGAGGTCTCCAATCGCGCGACCCCGTGCGTCCATCGTCCCCCCCGCGCCCGCTTTGCTGACCCGCGTCAGATCCCTCGTCGCCTTTGGCCCCAAGCAGCGCGCCATCGGCGAGCCCGCCAAGACCCAGGAGACCTCCAACTTCAGGAACACCATCGGCCAGCTCAAGCGGCTCATCGGCCGCACCATCCTCGACCCCGATCTCGAGTATGAAAAGCGCTTCCTCAATGCCACCCTCGCCGACGCCAACGGCACCGTCGGCGCAGAGGTGCGTGCCCCGTCCGCTCGATCAGCCCGATCTGATGCCCGTTTCAGGTCTCGTATCTCGGCGAGAAACGCACCTTTTCGGCCACACAGCTGCTCTCGATGTACCTAGGCAAGCTCCGTGACACCACTGCACGCGAGCTCAAATCCGCCGTGTCGGACGTCGTCATCGCCGTGCCCGGCTGGTACACTGACATTCAACGGCGCGCCATACAGGACGCCGCCGCCATCGCCGGGCTGAACACCCTCCGCATCATCAACGACACCACCGCGGCGGCCCTCAGCTGGGGAATCACCAAAACGGATCTCCCAGAACCAGAGAGCCCCCGCCACATCCTCTTTGTCGACGTCGGCCACTCTTCCATGTCCGTTGCCGTCGTCGCCTTCTCAAAAGGCCAGCTCGTCGTCAAATCCGCCGCATATGACAGACATCTCGGTGGCCGCGACATCGACTACGCCCTCCTCCAATACTTTGCTGCACAATTCCAGGAAAAGTACAAGATCGACGTCCTCTCCAGCCCAAAGGCCACCTTCCGTCTCGCCGTCGGCTGCGAACGTCTCAAGAAGGTCCTCTCCGCCAACTCGGAAGCTCCCCTCAACGTCGAGTCCATCATGAACGACATTGATGCGTCCTCGAAACTTTCACGTGACACCTACGAACAGCTCATCGCGCCGGTCCTCGACCGCATCGCCGCCCCCCTCCAGCAGGCCCTTGCCGAGTCGGGTCTTTCCATAGAACAGATCGATGCCATCGAGCTTATCGGTGGCTCGACGCGGATCCCCGCTGTCCGTGCGCGCATACAGGCTGCCCTCGGCGGTAAAACGCTCTCTACCACCCTCAACCAAGACGAAGCCGTCGCTCGCGGTGCCACCTTTGCCTGCGCCTTCTTCAGCCCCACCTTCCGCGTGCGCGAGTTCCACATCAGGGACATCACCCAGTACCCGCTCAAGGTCTCCTGGGAACGTTCAGAGTCGGATCCAGACGAGGACACGGAACTCGTCGTGTTTCCCCGTGGCAACGCCATCCCCTCCACCAAGGTCCTCACCTTTTATCGAAAAGGACCGTTCGACATCGAGGCGTCGTATGCGGAGCCGCAGGGCTTGCCGGGCGGTATCAACCCCTGGGTCGCTCGGTTCAGCGCCAAGGGCGCCCCAGTAGATCCCAGCGGCGACCTCTCGTGCATCAAGCTCAAGACGCGACTAAACCTCCACGGCGTCATGTCTTTCGAGGCTTCCTACGTCGAAGAGGTGGAGGAAAAGGAGGACCAGTCGGCCATGGACGTCGACGGCAACGCACCGCCCGCCGACGCGCCAAAGAAGAGACGGGTCAAGAAGATCGAGGTCCCGTTCACGTCCTTTACGTCCTCGCTCGAGCCGAGCGTCCTCGAGAAGCTCAAGGAACAAGAAGCCCAAATGCACGCCGCCGACAAACTCGTCCAAGACACCGAGGTGCGCGTCTTTTCGCGCATACACGCACCCCGACTCACGCACCCCGCTCTAGGACCG
>JBBPTU010000152.1:0-37884 GCA_038094295.1 Tylopilus aff. beelii
GAGTTGACAAGGATACCAGAATATGGAAGCAGGATATGCGAACGTATAGTCGTTCTCAACAAACACGATTTGGTCTCCGAATGGGGCGTGGAGGTTGGTCCCGTTCGCTTCCGCTGTGACATTTTGATTCGCCTAATATAGTAAAAGCCGTTCCGCAGAGCCATGGGAGCTCGTTTCCCGGACCAGATAGTACATTTCGCGTCATGCAATAAACCGCGAGACATTAAAACGCTGAGCGCATTGCTCGTAAGTATGTTGCTTCCTCATGTAGGCCTTGCGCATACACTTAGCCTCATGAACAACGCCAATTTCTGCGTTCGTGTGCAGACATAGCCAAGACCAATCCGCACGCAACAGAGATGAACGTGCTCGTCGTTGGCATGCCCAATGTCGGAAAATCCACGTTGCTTAATTCTCTTCGGAGTTTTGGTATTGCCGGTCGTACGTCGCGTTCTCCTTGTGCCTTTCTGCGCGTGTTTTCTTACGACCGTCATTCATGACTTAATTTCCTTGAATTTTAATATCAGGGACTGCCAAGGCGTTGCAAACGTCTGCACAACCTGGCCATACGCGCACGCTATCCAACCGGCTGAAGATATCGGAAAATCCATTAATTTATTCCTATGACTCTCCGGGGGTCATGCTGCCCTTCCTCGGCAGGGGTGAGCAAGGCGCCGAGCGAGGCGTCAAACTTGCATTAATCGGTGAGTTGGAAGATCCTCCCAGTACGTAGTCGACGTTTGTGAACCGATTTGCCATAGCTGGTATCAAGGAGAGCTTATACGACGTGGAAGCACTCGTCAATTATTTGTTGTACAGGCTGAATATTCTGGATCCCATATGTAAGTGATCTGCTGTCCGTCTCTATTTTCTTAAATATTGATGGTGAATTTCTTTCCTACCCTTGCACTTTACCTAGCGCCGGCGTATCTCAAAGTCCTACCGGAAGGTTCAGAGCCAACAGCGGACGTGTATGCCTTTCTCGAACAGTTGGCCGCACGCCTCGGCATGCGCGTCCGAGGCGGTGATGTGGACACCGCACGTGCCGCCAAATGGTTTGTCGAATGGTGGCGGCGCGAAGGATGCCTAATTTCTGCCTCCGCACCACGGTCAATCTGGAGGCGTCTCCCGCCTACTTTGCAGGGTGATCCAGCCGGTCGTTTAGACGACGGGACGCACCTCTCCGTACCCATGCGCCATGGATGGGGATTCGACTTTGAATGGACTGTCGACGCTGCGTCATTCGACCCGGAGGGCAAGGTGAACGTGGAGGAAAAGATGGGCGAGTGTATCGATGCATATATGAGAATGGCCGAGGTGCAGGAAGAAATGGGTGGAGATGTGAGTCAGACTCAGGAGAAGAAACGGGCTTGGGAGGAGAAGTTGGCTAAGAGGGCCGCAAAGAGCAGAGCAAGGGTATCGCGCAAGAACGGGTGAACATGATGGGTTTAGAGCGATGCCGGGGAAGGCAATGAGGATTCCATGTGGGGTTTGTGTGTTCACATGGGAGCTTTACGACAATGATCATCTTTCCATTCACCTGTGTTTGATCGGTGGCAGATGGTCTCCGATGCTGGGTGATCCCTTTCAGGCCGGATGGTAGGTAGGCCGCAAGGCCGTGCCAGGGTAAGTCTCTCGACCCTGGGTTTCCTTTAGTGAACATGATAGGTGCGGCCTTCTGCCACAGATCCTTCCCCTCATTTTCTCACTTTCCTCCGCCGGTTTCTCGACAGCGCAACATCGAAATTTTCGGACCTGTGATGTCATGGTGCGCCAGATGCGGAAACGATCGCACGCACATATTGCGGACGAACAGCGGGCATCTTGATGAATAGAGTCCAGAGTAGCAGCGCGATGGTCGTCTTCGCGACGATCGAACGCCGTGTGTAGTCCACCAAACCCCATCTCGTCGTGCTCGGGTAGCGCCGTGGGCTTTAGATCCGGTCAAGAAGTTGTCTTATCAAAGACGGCGATCACGTCCTCTCTCTCCCCTGGCTGGCGGTGCGCGACAATGGATGTCTGGTTGGTTACTTGATAGCGCGACTGGAGGTGCTAGAGACACGGATATCTGCTACAAGACGGGCGGCGCGTCAGTCCGAGATGGCCTTTTTCCTATGTGGATGTTTACCAAGTGGCCGGCAACACCTGCCTGTCGGTAAACGTTTCACGCGGAGATATAACGACGTGGCCAGACCAACCACCGATACTTCGCTCGTGTGTCTCGATTCTCGATGTACCCGATTTTGTGAGCGCGAAGAATGTGGCTGCCGAGGATGCGTGCGTCCACGTTTTCTTGCATCAAATAAGCGATACCTCCTGATTGGTTTTGCAGCAGAGAAGAATTACAGAGTTTTCATTCGCAACTACATTTTTTTCTGAGACGAAAGCGCTTCATTCTGGCCTGCCTGTGGGTTGAAATGATCGGTCCTAGATTCCTATTTCGTTGCCATTTTTCTGCGTGGATCTCGCGGCTATGTTCTGTTCTCAGAAACCTCAGACAATGCTCTGTGTTTCGTCCCAGCGAGTCGGTCAGTGACTTTGAAGCATCCCAGATATAGCATCCCAGAGGAAACCGTGGGCGATGAAGACATTTACGGCGACACTGAATATACCTTTGTTTAGCTGACCTTGGAGCTCGTGCAAAGAGCCAGGTCGAGTCTGATGCAACGTCAATTATTCTTGCGAGTCAATGAAACAGGAGTCGTTTATGGAAGGAGTCGAGATTTTCAACACATCCTCTTGTTTCACAGCCTAAAGGTAATCGCTCGCAATGTTGTCTACACTGGATCTGTCAGTCAGGGCGACGTGGATCGCATAGTGGGCTATCCAAGTTCCGCACAATTTTCACTTGTATGTGAGTCCACCCTTGTGGAAAACACCTGTGGATTTGATGGATTGGTATCACAAGAGCCTTGCAGGACTACTCTTCGGGTCGGTGCACTCGTTGGTACCGAAGAGCACGCTTGGCCGCCGACGTCATGGACGAACCAGTCGGGCTAGGCTCTCGCGTAAAAAAAATATCCGCGTCATGGAGATCATCATCGACCCGATCGATGCATATGCACCGCGTGAAGCAGTCTATTGGCCCCACGTTCCGTCCAGGTTCGCAGGCCAGGTTCGCGTCAGGGAATGTGGCGCCGCATCTGCACTTTGCCGTCGCCAGTTGACCGCAACACGGCACTCGGCTTAGACACGCTCCGAGTGCGTAACCGATATACTCAATACCGAGCCGATTTCCGACTGCTGTAGAACCGCCGAGAATGTAGTTGGAGGGATGGAGAAACCAGTGGTGTGTCTCAGAATGTAATGGCGAGATTTGTCATCGTATAGTAAGGTGAAGTCAAACCGCCAATGTTGAGAACAGTTACACGACGGGAAATAACAGGTCATTTGCTAGATGCGTTTCCTCCACCCCAGAACGGAGAAAAATATTTATATTGCATCCTCGATATGGTTTTGAAAAGTGGATCGATGGTGTGATATCTTAACAAGCGCTTGACAGCATCATACAGATAACTTGAACTAGCTATAGCTCGACATGAGCAGGCTCTGAAACGAGCGTACTCTCAGGACCAGTAAACAGAGTGGATTCTAGAACAACACTCGAGGGCACCATGGATTCACCGCTTGGTGAGGGATTTGCTATGCCATGCGTTGACAAAGTGGCAGTAGCTGCCAAAACAGAAGCCAGTGTTGACGAGGCGGCTGCCGTCGTGACCGCGACACTCGCCATTGAAATCCCCGTACCCAGATCCACCATCACTTCCTTCAGCGTTCCCGTTGTGGCTCGCCCACGAGAACTACCAAGGCCAGGTACGAACCTCGTCCACCAAAACGCAATCCTCAGTCCTCTGTCTAGTATCCGCTGCTTTAGTACAAACAAGACCACCAGTGCAAAGAAGACGAGAGCTGAGATAATCAGCACGCGATCCAGCCAGTCAGTTTGTTCAAGCGCAGTGACCAGTTGCTTCGAGGTTCCAATGAGAAGGTTCAGTGTATCGTGTGCTTGAGAGGCAGATTGGAGATTGGTCGTCGATGACTCTGACGGGAATTATACTAACTAAGACTGGTAGGGGGAAGATGTACGAACCTAAAAGTTGGCCAGAGAGAACACTCTGTTCGAGCTCTTTTTGCATGAGACCTATCGTCCGTTGCAGAGCCCCTGTGACGTCGTTGTTGGCCTTCATGAGCATGTCCTCTCTTAATTGTTCAAAAACCAGTAGTCATTAGTCGCGACCTGAGCATACTACTAGAGCGTTGAAGAGACTGACGTGACTTTCTCACTGGGGGGCGTCACTTGCTCTTGAATAGAAGGTGAACGGAGGAGTTCTTTGCGCCGCGATTGGGTCTGTGCGTCTATAGCACGTTTTGAGGCCAACACAGCTACTCGGGAGTCCATGCGTAGCCTGCAGGAGTGAGATGAGAGAGAAAGACGACGAACATGCAACATACCCATCAAGCGCATTTAGATGTTCGTCTACATTTTTCCTGAGAGCTGCACGCGCCCTATCGCTCCGCTGGTCATCTACCAGGACATCCAGTTCCTACAACACAACCGAGCGCCAACCCAATCCCAAACGTTAGTCGTTATCCAATGTTCGACGACAGCGCGGAACTAAAAACGCTCACTTCGACTTGCTTCGCCAGTTGTTCGATGTCTTCCCTGACTTCGGCAGCCCATGCTTGTTGCGTCACGAGTGGACCCGTACAAGCTCGCAGACGCGGAATTTGAAACGTCGAGAGGTCATTTTGACGCCGTTCTATGGCTTCGATGAGGGCCAGTGCTTCAGCATCGAGAGTGATAGGAATCGGTGCCATGGTTAACGTTGAAGGAGGCCAACTTTGAGTTGCAACATACACGTTGCGAGCGGGCCTCCAGCGGGCCGCCTTCTTGCTTATGTAACTACTTTAACTTACTACCGCTCCTTCAAATTCAAGTAACATAGGTCAGGCAAAATAAGCTCTCGTCCATTTTAGCAGATACGCCTCATTAACATTGGACTTTTACGTAGTTCTGATAACTGGTGCATTTGTCTCATCTGCGTCTTTGCGTTCAATCGAGCTGACAGGACATCCTCAGGCGGTACTTTTTTTCACCCGAGGTATACCTCCGATCGTTGCATCTGCACATCGCGCTGGGACTGAGTCAAATCTTCGCACCAGTTGCATTCCCATTCTTGCATTGTGCTCCTTGTAAATTCAACCCCCTCGCAGAATTCGCACCTGATGTCAGTTTCAGCAGTGCGGAATAAGCGAGATTCGGATGCCTGTCCGACTCTCCTGGGTTATTTATGATCGCGAACGATTCGACAATGTTAACCACCTCACATCCCATAAACGGCGAGGACTAGCCAAGCCTCCGTACTTGGGATGTTCTATCCCTTCTATCTCCAACTGTCCGCGCAGGGTCGACTCGAGCCATGGGTTTGGGAATAAGCGATGTTCGTTTCGGAAGTTACCTCATGATATTGAGATCAAGCGTCCTCCCTATCTCAGGCAGAGACAGTAATTTGATTCCCGCTATACTCGCCTATGTCGTGGTCCTTACTATTGTGCGCTGACATCTCAAGATTACGACACCGTTGTCTGTTGCCCCCTGGCCCACACGGGCTACCCATCGTTAATGCGTGCTAGATATGCAAGAGCAAAAGGTACGCCTGGCATCATGTTTATCTATGGCTCGAGGGCTGCAGCATTGTAGCTAAGTAAGGCCATGGTGCTCAAAGGGCGTACACAATGCAACGAGTTTCTCGACATAGGAATGGTGAATTTGATGCATCGGTTCGCTATCGCTGACTTCTAAAGCAGTGCTGCAATACTATGGTCGCAAGTCGCGGGAAAAGATCAGAGAAAGGCAAATAATGCCTTGATCGATTACTTCTTATGCCGTCACTTGAGTCAGTGAATTGACGTCCTATCCAGTAAAAACTATTAAAGGCTGTTGTTCGACCTTCGATGTTGAACTCCATCACCATTTGTTTAATTTGCAGTGAGTGCCCCCACAAGGGTACATTATTCTGATGATGCAGAGACCTCCGGGTCAGAACAATAACATACTTTGTCTTCTCGGCGTTGAGTATCCATGTTTGTGAACGAGAAAAGTTCATACATCCTGACTCCTGAGTACTCCAACTCGATGTGCTTGGTGCGGCCTTCCATCTACCAACAGAATTCCCGTTGAATGCCTGTGTGCATAAAGTCGCCCCCGGCAAACTTGTTAACATCAAAGTTGATGACAGGAGGCTCACCTGCAGGAATGTAGCCAAACCAAAGCCCGACGCCAAGTATGCATTGCTTTCGAACAGTAAATATTTTAAATTCGTGTTCCTTGATCCCGTGGCAGAAGCCTGAATTAGCCTAGGAAGAAGTCGAGTGGAAAACCTAGTATGTATGTAGTACGAGCACGAATACGACGCTAACGCATGCGTACACTGGCAGAGTCCCAAATAGTACGCCGACTTCTGCCATAGTATCAGACTGGTTTTTTGTCCTGCGTCACGATCACGCTGTGATCTTGCCATGCCGATTCGACCGTAAAAACTCGAACGGTCAGGTACCACCGTCCGTCCCATCAACGTCGGACTTTCAGAATTACACTGCTGTAAACCTGTGAGACTTCCTCGCAGGTCCGCTGCCACTTGTCAGTGTGCGAAACCTTCGAGCGGTATGAACCAGCGCCACACAACACTCGGGATCAGCGGATCTATTTTACAGAAACCTAGAATCTACACACGACTTTTTAATCAATAGAGTGGGTACTCGAGGGATCAATCAGGCTGTGGGATTGCTAATTCCTTTATCCACGAACCAGACATCCTGGAGATATTGCAAATGCTTCAAAACGGAACTTGTTCTGGGCGATAACGGACACAGTTTGCAACTTTTGGTCAGTATCAGTGGGTTTTTTTTAAGAACCGCGTTTATTGTCCTAAAGAAGGGAGTATCAGTGGTTGACCCAAGGTTGCACTGTCCGGTCAGTACGAGACTCTGAGCACCGAGTCATCGTATGCGAGGAGTTGAACGCACGTGTGTTAATAGAGATCGGACAGTAACCCGGGAACTCCAGTTTCTTCGTCGTACCGCAGGCCGACAGAGCACGCCATCTTGTGGTGGTTCCATCATTTTTGGAACATCCAGGAACGACCCGGCGATCGTCAAGTAATGACGACACTTGCAGCTTGTGTGAACGAGCCTTTTAGAAACACACGTGGTTTCTTGACTCGTGCGCGACTACGATGCTACCTCAGCATTTTTCGCCGAAGACGGCGAGCATAATGCGAAGTGAACGTCGCAGTCACATGCCGCTGCTTTGGTCCATCATGAAGACAAACATGGCTCCCTAGATATGTAACACTTGCCGTTAGCACGGATTCGTTGAGGAGCCGGAAATCGAGCATACTTCGACACTCCAGAAGTGCATCAGCACTGGCACGGCTTCTGACGCCCGACACTTGAAGGGGAACGCGGCTGAGTTGAAAAAGGAAAGCCGATGCTCAGTCGGAATCGAGCCGCTTGGTCGGACGATCATCGGACACGCACAAATCCGAGTCAATCCGTCAAGTTGAAGCACCTAGCGTCGCACTGGCAAGATGCCCAACAGTGCTTGGCATGTGCCCAGCAATTCCGAGGACATTCACCTAGTATGCTGGGGTCACGTCAACTACTGGCAGGCCAGGGGACCAACTTCGAATGCAAGTTGAAATTAGTACTGTAGGCCCTGCACACCAGAATTCCGTTTTGGTCGAGAAGAACCCCCGTACGTCGTCCACGTGGAGCTTCACTGCCAGCGGGTCGGGATAACGCGATAGCCTTCAGTGTTCCATGGTTTTGTTTCACACCGATAGATGTTACCAGTTGTGCTGCAGCCTCGATCTTGGAACACGGCTGTTCTTGGAAGATGATACACCGCTTCACGCTCCACTCTTGACTCAGGTCTAGGTGACTGCAGGTAAGTAAGACTTGCAGCTCTGCCACGCGACTGATCAATTTTGTATATGTACCATTCAAGGCCCGATTGGCCAAGTAACTATTAGTCGCGACGGGTGCGCCACACCCGCAGCAGCTGCCATTTTGTCACTTGTCATTTCCCCTTCACCCATTGGGGTTTGCGGGCGCTTTCTTCACCACACTGGATTTGGTGACGGTAGAGGTGACATTCGTTTCAGAAGGCTGAATTACAGTGCCGAGATCACCCGTCGTCCTAAAGATGAGCTTACTAGGGGGACTTTGGGCTTACTATATAAGTTCGCGGAACCCATTCCCCGTACCTCATTCAATAATGTGGGCTGCAGCTGTTTCCGGTGTAGCGCTCGCTTACGTTGTAGGACTCATCATCACACGCCGATATCTGAAGAATACGACACCTTTGTCCTACCCGTTGCCTCCTGGCCCACGGGGCCTACCGTTCATTGGGAACGTCATCGGAGTCAACCCAGATTCCCCTTGGTTAGTATATGCGGAATGGGCAAGACAATACGGTATGCATTACACCAACTTTATGTCTTATTCACTTAGGTACTTGACTCAGGGGACCTCGTGTACACCCGAATTTTGGGAAAGGACATCATCATCATTAATTCAGAGGCGATTGCGAAAGACTTGATGGAAAATCGCTCCAGGAACTACTCCGACCGTCCTTACCTTGCTACCAAGAGCATGTAAGTTGCCGGCAGTCATATCTGGCTCGGCTAATATGATCATAGGTGTGGACGGGATTTCAGTACTATTTTCATGGAATATGGGGAGAGATGGCGTCTACATAGGCGATTCTTCCATCAAACATTCCGGAGCGAGGCGGTCCGCAGGTTCATACCCTTGCATGATCGCAAGGTATACCAACTATTACAAAGGCTCCTGGATAATCCGGACCGATTTCCCGAACACGTATTTGGGTACGTCTTCCAACGCAACGTCGGTGCATATACTTATGACTGCTTCTTCCAGGTACACAGCATCGGCCATCATGAACAGCGTGTATGATTATGACGCAAATATACAAGACGACGAGCTCTTTGATGTCATTGCAAAGACCCTCAAGATCGTTAAACGTGCTTTGCGCCCGGACATCTCTATCCTCGTCGGTGCATTCCCGGGTCGTAAGTGAAAAAGCTACACCTGTGTCGTATAACTAGATTGTTGGATTTATCTAGTTTTAAAGCTTCCATCCTGGCTTCCTGGCATGTCTTTCAAGCGTGACATGGCCAAAGCCAAGGAATTTTCCAAAATATATGTTGAAAAGCCATTTCAGTACTCTTTACAGAGACTAGTAAGAGAGAATTCAGAATCCTTGGCACATCCTTATTGTCGTCCCAAAGTCCGCAGGCAGCTCTGCCCCTTGTATGGTACTCGATACTCTCCGGGCCATGGAAGAGAAAGGCACTTCATCAAACGTGAGCTGGACGATGGATCTATCACATGCGGCTGCAACAGGCTTCATAGGCGAGCGGTACCTATTTCTGACTGAGTTCTTCTCTCATTCATATATTTAGCTGGAGCCGAGACGGTGAGCGACGATTGTCTACTGTAATGAACGGCATTCTGATTCTAGATGCGGAGGACAGTCAGACTCTGCCATCTCGTCGTTCTTCCTCATGATGGCGGTGAACCCCGACGTTCAGAAGAAGGCTCAGGCGCAAATCGATACTGTAGTGGGTAATATTAGGCTACCTACGCTCGAAGATCGACCTTCATTGCCTTATGTTGACGCTGTTCTTCGAGAAACGCTACGATACAGCTCTATCGTCCCTTTGGGTGAGTGTTTGAGTTGCTCCAAACATCCATCTCTCGGCTGATTGGCCCATCAGCCATACCACACGCAGTCGTGGAGGACGATGTCTATGCTGGATTTCGCATTCCAAAAGGTGCGCGGTGCAGGTTCTATGAAGTTTCCTCGTGTTCAAGCTTCATGCAGGGGCCATGGTCATTTCCAACCTTTGGTCAGCTTCTACCTCTTCGATCTATGCTAGACTGATCACCCTCTCGTAGGTCCATGACACGCAATGAGTCCAAGTACCCGAACGCACACCAGTTCATCCCCGAACGATTCCTTTACAACGATGGCACGCTCAAGCCGGATGACGCACAGAACATCATATATGGCTTCGGTCGACGCAGCTGTGTTGGGAGGCACTTCGCGGACGCGTCCGTGTGGTCCGCCATCGTCAAGATATTGTCCGTATTTTCGATAGAAAAGGCGAGGGACGAGAACGGGGTAGAAATCCCGATAGACCCACAATTTCGTGGCGACACCACCATGTGAGCAGTGCTTGAAACGTTTCCGTGTGCGACGCATTACTGACTGCGATCGTTGCGGACGTAGACGTCCGGCGCCGTTCCGGTGCAGTATCGTGCCTCGAATCCCCGGGATGAATGCGGAGATGTTGGGCCGGATGTTTGAGGCGAGTGCGAACTAGGCGTCGTTGAGGACCTAGATCGCCTTCTATATCTGCGATGTCGACGAAGTATTTCAAATTTAATGGATTCATCGCGTTTTGACCTCACCTGCCACCCGCTGACCACGCCTCGCCTTGATGCTCGGTGAGGAACGACCTCGAGCTCATGATAAGATCAGATCTTGTGCCTGTGGTTGCTCCAATCATTTCCGAATCACCGTATACTGTCTCGTGACGAATTCGAGTGGAGCGTATATCATGGAGCGTCGTGTTGATCTTCGCAGTGGAACCCAATTCATCCGTGTCATGAGACATGCGTGGATTTGAATTGGAGCATAGGCGATAATCGGACCCACCCCTCGGCATTCCGCGATCCGTTGATCAATGATCGACCCACTTCAAAGGCCACCAAAAAGCGTGGCGAGATTCAGAGGCAGATGAAGGACAAGCAGCAATTCGATTAGCCCAAGGGCGTCTACCAAAGTACCGAGGTAGACTCCTACAGAACTACCAAGTTGATTCGATCATTGCTCACCCCTCGACAACTACAACCACCCGAGTCATCCAACCGACAGACACAATCCGTTAACCACTCCGCAGTACACCACCTCGGCCCACAGTACAGCAATGGGGACAATGGAAAAGAGAGGGGGAAAAGATGTCACGTTGAGCCTAAAAGCGCGAGAAGAGAAGAGTAGCCGATAATATATAAGAATGAGCTGGCAACACATACACACACGATGAGGAGAGATGATGGAACGGCCAAAAGCTGTAGCGCGACCCCTGTGACAAGGAAGATAAAAAAAAAGGAAAAACGAATGGATTTCCCCCTCAGGAGTGAAGACGATGGCGATATTTGCGCGATGATGGTAACGAGACCGAGAATGGCGAAAAGACATGGATCAGTTACCGGTGGACTGCAAGTTGGATGACAACCCTCTCTCCCCCCACTACGATCCGGCCCTCCAACGGCTTCATCGGCCCACAGGAGTTCCCCGGTACGCGGCCTGATTAGCGTAGCCACCACGCGAGGGAGCTTGTGGCTGTACAGGTCCATTGTTCTGTCTTCCGTTCTGAGCTGGCTGGCCTTGCTGGACGGATGTTTGCTGTCGTGGTTGCGTTTGCTGGGTTTGTGGCTGTGGCTGAGCAAGTGGCTTTTGCGGTGCGGGCGTAGTTTCCTCTGCCGCAGTTGGTGCGACATACAGTCCCTTGTCGATGATCTGAGGAATAGGCTGTATTTCGGTCCCTAGCTCTTGCTCGATGCGGTATAGGTTGAATCGATCCTCGTACGTGACAAGATTAATAGCGAGACCCAAGTGTCCGAAACGACCCGATCGCCCAATGCGGTGGAGGTATGTTTCGGAGTTTTTGGGGAAGTCAAAGTTGATGACGACATTCACGGCTTGGATATCAATACCACGTGTGAGAAGGTCCGAGCACACGAGGTTCCTACATACGCCATTTCGGAAGTCGTGGAATACGCGATTACGATGTGACTGCAGCATTTTCGCATGCGAATAGAAACAGGAGTAGCCAAGTTCCGTAACCTTCTTGGCCAGCAGTTCGACACGATTAGTGGAGTTACAGAAGATGATCGACTGGTTAATTTGAAGCTGCAAGGCGGTGAGTGAGGCAACGATATAGAGCGCGAAGCGGACACGCCTTGGAGAATAACGTATTTAAGCAATGAACTTTCTGCCGCTCTTCGACGTAAGCGTAATATTGCGTGACGCCGCGCAGGGTGAGTTCCTCCATGAGGTTTATCTCGTATGGAGACTTCATGTGTTTATCCTGCATGCGCTAGTGAGTTAACGGATGGAAAAGAAAACGAAAGAGAGTCGCGCCTTGAAATCTTTTACAATAAGCGGGAAGGTTGCGCTGAAAAGCATGACCTGGCGGTCAGTGGGGAGGAAAGAGAGCAATTGCTCCATGACAGGTGTGAATTCAGGGGAGAGGAGCTTGTCCGCTTCGTCCATGACGAAGACAGGACACTCGCTGAGGTCAGCAACACTCTTGCCAGCCAAGTCGAGAATACGGCCAGGAGTGCCGACGAGTACGTGAACGGTCTCCGACAAGCGCATGATATCGTCTTTGAGGGTGGTTCCACCGGTGGTCACCATCACCTGAATCCCCATATGCTTTCCAAGGATTTTGCAGACCTGGGAAGTCTGGAGAGCAAGTTCACGGGTGGGGACGAGTAAGAGAGCTTGGATCTTGTTCCTGCTGACGTCGATTTGCTGAAGGGAGGGTATGACAAAAGCAGCGGTTTTGCCGGTACCGTTCTTTGCACGAGCAAGAATATCGCGTTTGGTGAGGGCTATGGGGATGGCTTCTTCCTGTATTGGAGATGGTTTTTCGAACCCTGCCTCGAAGATGCCCATGAGGAGTTCGCGGCGAAGGAACATGTCTTCAAATTCAGTGCCTTTAGTAGCAGTTACGTCTTCTGTTTGAGGCCGCAGATCTTTTGGTGGTGGGCGGAGGCCATTCTTCCAGGAAGAGTCGTTCTGGTTCGAAGGGCTGTCAACCGAACAGACGATGTAAGAAACAAAAGAAAACCATGAAAAAAAAAAAACTACAACGCACGGGTTGGATGATGACGGCCGAGCCACTTGCGACATGTTTGGGGTTGTCGAATAGAAGGGGTGGTGTCAATACGGAGCGTCGAGCAAGTGTGAGGTAGACAAATTGATCGCAAGACGCGTCAGTGGTACGATGGTGGTATTACGATGGCCGGCTTTGCTGTTGGTGAAGTTGTCACAACAAGGTCAAGGGCGGCGTCGGCGACAGTAAAGGTGTGTTGGGCGGCAGTGGTAGATCGAAGTCAAGAGTTCAAAGGAAGAGCCGTCGACTATCAAATTCAAAGGTCTCTATTTTTCCCACGGTCCGTCCCGCCATGCACTGGCAGTTGAATAGGCTACTGCAGTACGTTCTGTCCGTCCGCTAGTTTGATTGCGCAGCTACTTGCACGGCATCTGACACGAGAAGAAGTCGACCACCGGCTGATGCTGGGCGCAGCGGCTCTGATCCAAGGGTACTACGTTTATCCATCAAAGGCATGGTCGACGGATCAGAACGAGCGCCATCATGATATGTATCGAACCTGCACTTCGCAATTCAGTCGAGCCTTCAAATATGTGACATGAGTACAGAGAGGTGGAGTTACTGCTACTCCGCCGACTTCTTGAATTACTCAATCCGATTGACCGGCTCTTCGCCAGAGGACACGAGGTTGCGTCGTGGAAAATGTGAGTGGAGGACAAGAGAACAAGTGTGTTAGTGATACGGCTTGCGTAAAGGTGAGGTGATGGGTCGTCCAAGTGTGACAACCTACCCCTACATTATCGTCGGTGGTTCAAGTAATAGCGCTAGTATACCTTCTCCTTACAATGCCCGCTTTTGCAACTGACCTTCTCAGAGGAACACCACCACCAAGCTTGCCAAAGCGCTCGCAAGCACACCCAGACCAGGGACTACCATCACGCCCTTTCCTGTGGCATTGGGCGCATTCAAGTTGGACGCAACCATCTGACAACCAGACGTCGCGCTGCTCGGAAGCGTCGCATTAGCTGACAACGTCAAGTCCGCACACTAGCGCATTTCGTCAGTCCACAAATCAGAGCATAATACGATTGCAGACCTGATAGTTGAGACCATGGTGCCCGCCGAGCATCACCTGGATGGTCACGTTTGCTCCGTTTTTAATGCCAGAGACATTGGACGGTATGAAGTTGAGTGGGAGGCAGTACGTCCCTAGCCCACTTGTATATATAGTCGGGGCGACCATCTGATACCCCGACGAAGAGTTGAAATCAGCAAATGACGATGGGTTCTGGGCCGTGGAGACTGTAACCCCAGCTGAGTAGTTAGAAAGATGGCGTTAGCCTATCTGATCTGACATTGAAAGACGAGGAAAAGATTATTACCATGCCATTGCGGTTGAGATGACGTATATCTCGCTTCGCCAGAATCCCGCTTACTGGCTTTGTGTTGCGTCTCTTTTTTCAGGGTAAGGAGGTTGATCACCCCACCAGTCATGGGAAATACGGTCCGGTTTGACCCTGCGCTGGTATACCCACCTGCAACGATCATGAGCCAGGCGATCGTCGCTCAGAACCCGCATACTGCTGACCACAGAAGGATGTCTCCGAGCCATTAACATATGGTCCCCTTGGTTGGGGATATTGGAGCTGGAAGGTTATTGCATTCGCGACAGTAGCAAATAAAAGGGCAAGAATACAGCGCATTCTGTGATGTGGCTCTGGAAGAAGCAGACGCTCATCCAAAGCGACGCATTTTGTTTAAATCGTTTGTGGCATCGAGGAAGCAAGCGAAAAGAAACATTTTCACCTCAGGGGCGGATGGTCTTGTTTGGTTCGCTAGCCCTGAATATTTAGGTGAAGCTGCCGCTGGAATACACATGGCCGCGTTATCGCTGGCTGTCCAGGTCAGCCATTGTTCGAATGGAAATCTGAATTTTGAGTCCTGTCAATACGTAGTGTATGGGTAAGATTTCCATGATGACTGAGTTGATCAGTGAAAAAGAGACTCCATAGGATTGTGGAGGACGATCTGAGATCCGGGCCGCGCGCAGATGCTGAAATGCACAACCTTGAGCGTCCCCATGGTGAAAGGAAAGCATCCAATCAAGTGATCAAAAATGGGGCCATCAGTGATGCACTAACGTAATCACCGCGCTGCCTTGCAGCCGTATGGAGGACGCCAATATAATATGATAGGTCGTGTTGAAAACACATGTATGTAGTACCGGGTCTGTCAAAGGAAAAGAACGTGAACATGAGGCACTGTCATATAAATGCTACGCGCAACCTACTTTTTCACCCGTATGGCTTCACCCTAGAATCGGGATCGCAAGAAGTGAGGCCAGGTCTCGCCCTTCGGCAATCGCCCATACGATTTGGTATGAACGCGGGCGGCATCACCATAAGTAGTCCAGCTTCCGTAATTACTTGCCACTCTGATCACCAACGGATAAAATGATCGAGTAACACGCAGCGCTGGTGCGCTACATTCGGAACCATGCCCCGCTCACATCGTGTGTGTATGTGCCTGCATTCCTGAGTAATTCGCGTGAGATAGATTTTAATCGGCTGTCCTTCACCCTTTGGGCGGGGCTGTTATAGTTCGAATTCCGCACCTGCCGAAGCAACAGACACAAGACAAACCTGTGGTTTGCAGTACACAATAATTATGCGAGTACCACCCGATGTCGAGGGTTGAGACCGTTTTAGTCGGGATCGAGGCCTGCCGGCGCTGTGCTTAGATTACGTCAGCGATAGAACCAAGGGCTAGACCAGAGACATGCCTCTAAGTCCGAGCCGGAGCCTCCCAAGTTCCGTGCCCTGAGAGGACACAAACACATCCAAGACTCGGTACCAATGCTCGATATTTATAGGGATATATCAAAGAGTTCCATCATCGAACGTAACTTTTTCGTCGTCCGAGTCTCATTGATGTCGCCAGCCCCACTTCGAAAGATGGGCTCACCAGTCGCATCTCCCCCCTCAGACAGCGTTCTTCGATGCGTCGAACCCGTTGACAAGGTCCCTGACTCTACCTCTTGTAGACTTTACCGCAGGACGTGCTGCATGGCGCTTCGTGGTCAAAGGAAACACGATCGGTGAGTACTAGTGTCCATATCGCCTACGGGAGCTGTGGATCACCATCGGAGAAATGAACGGTGACCGACGCGGACGGAACACTCACCTGGGATGCGAACGCATAATCCCTCTACCAGGGACTGGCGGAAGCGGAAATCCTTGATTGGTCGCCGTACGCGCGTTCTTTGAACAGGCATCTCGCTCTGGGACGTCCACTCAGATCCCACCGGTCCTTCGGTGCAGGATCTCCGACTTCCCTGGTGCCAAGGTCATCACCAAAGCGGTCGACATGCAAGACGAGCGCCACGTTCATAGGGCTGTCGCGCGGACGGCATCTGAATTAGGCAACGTTGACATGTTGCTATGTTTTGCTGGTGCGGTGGCGTACACGTATGCGCTCGAGTATATAAGTGGAAGCGGATGATCGACGTCTGTTCAACAGGGGTGGATCTGTGCCAGCTGTCGCAAGGTAAGCGGTGATTTCACAGTTCTTCAAAGCGGGCAGTGAAACAGCAGACAGGTGGTGGCATCGTCTTCATAGCTCCGATCTCTGCTCATATCGTCAACTTCCCACAACCACAATGTCTCCAAAGGTGCACTTCTTCGACTCAAGAATTCGCTTGCGACTGAGTGGGTATGGTACTGGACCCGAGTGAGCAGTATCACCCACGGGTACATGGATACGATCCTGAATCATGAGTCGGGACTTGCGGAGGTGAGGGGAATCTAGGCTTCAAGGAATCTGACCGATCCAGTCGAGCTAACAGGCGCGGTAGTGTTGCTGTGCAGTCGCGCAGAACGGTATGTTAACGGCGCAGATATCATCGTCGTTTGTGAGTCGAAAAATCCTCGTAGTTTGTATTCCGTAAACCGCGATGGTAACTATGTTCGTGATATATCTCTGTTCTAGAAACAGTGAGCTACCGTATGACACTGACCTCTTGGCAATTTCGGAGGAAAGAAGCTCGCACGAGACTTGGACTGTCCATTCAATTTTGTTGCGCTCTAAGTCCTTCCGGCGAGAAGTACGGTTAGTTAACAAATGGATGGTCTAGACGGGTCGGCGTTAGTGCCAACATGAAACTTAATCCACATGGCAACGGTGAAGATGATCACTATACCTCTCGTTTATGGGTATTGCCTGGATGTGGGTCCCAGTTCTATTTCCTTCCTCTTCAAGCACTTTGATCCCATACTGCACTGTCTGCCTTGTGCTTGGGGAGCCGCCAAAAGTGGCGGTGGGCGTTCGTGATTGCATGTTCCTTGAAGAAGGTCAACGTATGATCTGAGTCAAATGAGAATTCGTGGCGGCGACAAAACGGCCGCGACTCAAAAAAAGCCTAAAAGAAGGATACGTCGCGTCTCTGCCGTTCCGAATAGCTTCCGACCTGGGACAGAGAAGAACAAGTCAAGAGACTGGTGGTAAGAACTCGCACCCCTCCATACAAAATCTGGGGTTCGTGAGTTTCGGTGGTGGTCGCCGGTTGTCTTGCAGGCGAGTCAAAGCCTGCCGGCAGTGATTCCGACTTGTGGCAGTACCCCGAAAGCTGACACGTCCACATTGTCATACGTAAATTCGTGTTTGAGTCGGGCCGCTTGGACCATATTCGGTCGACCTTCCTGGGAGCCATCAATACATTATATTTTTTCATCGACGGTCGTCGGTCGGTCGGTTTTCCTTGTTCAAGGTCCCATGTGTGATCGTAGACGGGTTCAGACGTCGTGAGTCACTCTAAGATGGCTTAGACATGTGTCTGACGTCTGAATCTCATTGGCGGGTCTGTCGATTTCTAATTACCGGTCGGCTGTGAATGTACACCCCATCCAATTTCGCGGAGATGGTCAGGTACCGAAAACCCCGTATGACGGCTTATAATCACGTCAATGGGAACCGCCCCCGGAGGTCACCAGAGAAATCCTTTCTGACGCCCACCGTATTCTAAAAAGCCAGGTCAGGGTCTTACTCCACTTCATAACCGTTTGTTTCTCCTGATCCACGCCTGAATAGCCCTGGGATCGAGTTCCTGCCTGTCACTGGTCATTGGCAGTCTTTCCCATAGAGCTCTGGACATTGGCGTTTCTGCCTACGTTACACGTTCTTTCCTAGTTCCGCACTCGTTTTTCAACACGCTCTTTTTGAGGTCTTTGCCTTACGGACATGTTCACCCCTCCACCTTCACCGCAACCTCCTGTACGGCAAGCTTCGGAATACGATACCCACAGCTCGGACGAGGTCGAAACAGACCGTCCTCTAGATGATACCCGGCTGCTATTTAAACAAAGGATTCACCGCTCGATACTATGGACCATCATTCTCGTTCCTCTTGCTCTCATTCTGCTCGCTGCGTACACCCGATTCTGGACACACCCTGCCGTTTTCGACCTGCTTTCATCGGACGGCCACCATGAATGGACGAAAGTGGCGGACTGGTCACTTCACGGACCTCACAAGCCTGCGAGCACACGTTTGGTCAAGAAACCTCCAAATAGTCTCGTAGCACGCGACACCACACCACCCACTCCGACAGTCCCTACAAATCCAGTCCTACCCACACCCTTCCCTCAACCGTTTGATACTACACTTTCCGCTAATTTCTCCACCAACTCGTGTTATGACTTTTTCTTGAACATGACGCAGGTGGACGCGTTCCGTTCCTGTCGCCCGTTTTCACTGTTGCTCGCTACCTCTAGTGCGTTTTTGAAGGTAATTGCTCGTTTTCGGTCCCCCTCTTGAGAAACACGAATAATCATTAACGTTGCTAAATAGGCCCAGAACAACATTAACTTGATGAATACGGACATATGGGGCACTTGCAATACAGATATCTCACAAAGACAGTGCGACGCCAACATGTCTTGGTTCGCGTCGTCGTTACAATCGTCGTGTCAAAAGGATCTTACAAACCAGGTCCTGACGGCCGTGGCAACGCTCAATGGTGAATATCACTTCATTGAAGAGGCTTAACTAACGATTTATCTTTTTTTCTCGCTCAACAATAGCCCTACAAGCGTATGATTTGATGCGAAACGCAGCCTGTCAAGTGGATCCTGCGACGAATTCGTACTGCTACGTTAAAGCCGTCGCAAATCCTGACACGTCGAGTTACTGGTTCTACCAATTAGTGCTCGGCCAACCACTCCCACCAAAGCTGACGACGAGCGCATGCAACGACTGTACCTCGAATCTGATGGCGGCATACGCCTCGGCACTCAGTAGCGCCAACGGGACGACCCTAGGAGGACTTGCGCAGACATACAACAGTGCTGCTGACACGCTGAACAAAGTGTGCGGAGCGCCGTACGCCAAGAATGCGCAGGTGTCGACTTCGAGTTCAGCGTGGGTAAATGTGGGGGTACCGAGGACAGATTGGTTAGTGGCGTTGGCTGTGCTGTTCGCAGTGGTGCTGTATGGGAGTTGATGGAGATGAGCTTCGGCATGGTCATGGACAGGATGTGAGTGGACAAGTTGCTATTTATCTGGTTCCTGGAATGGAGAATAGATGGAAGGCTCCACCCCCCGGATTGGTTAGCAGAGGCTCTGCTTTCGTTCTGGTTCGGGTTCACCTCAGGCCATTCCGGGTCGAAAGTTCGATCACCAGTATCTGCTATTCAACGCGAGATCTTTGGTACTTTTCCCTGGGCATGTGTATTTCATCAACATTCTTATGTCTTCATTACGCGCGTGTCAATGTACGGCTGGCTTTTGATCCCTTCTGTTGTTCTGTAGGTCTACTTGGGTTCTCACGGTCTTTCTTTGATACCCAGCATGTACCGAGTACATACCCTTTTGTCGAATTTTCTAGCGCCTGGGGCGGTGCTGGAACATCAGGGTTGATTAGAAAACGTATACTACCAGCGAGTTATATTTGAATCGAATCGATAGCGACAAACAGTCAAAGGTCCTCCTTGAAGGGCTCATCATAGGGGCTCCTCAATACGCCGAGCTCGCCTCGCTGCCAAAAAGGGTAGGAAATGACTAACCGAGGTCTCCAACTCGACGGAGGGGCCCGAATTGTGTTCGGTCGTGCGCAAGTTCCTCCAGAATCAACGAGCGGGTCCCGTCGATTGTCTCAGTTTCGTTTTATCTCCAGCGTCGGTGAAACAATCGAGCTTGCTTGAGCTCTCACACGAGAACTAGGACGTTGACGGGATCTTTACGCTTTGTTTCGGATTGCAACCACAACCGTCCGTCTTGCCATGCCTCGTCTGCGTGTTCTTGCTGGTCCGACAGCAGATGATCTTGTCCCCGTAACGGACATTGTCAACACGGGACAGGCACATACGATCGTTACGGAGTGTTTCGTAGGGAAGATTGCGATTTACGTCAAGAATTTCGTCGATCCAAAGGGAAGACGGCTGACGAGCGAGTATTTCGAGAGGGAGGATAGAAAGGGGATTACTTGGAGCATTCAGGTTCAAGGTGGGTTCTGGAATCATCGTCCATGGGTATTCCCCGTCTTATCGCGCATCGCCTTCTCATGTTCTTGATAGGCCGGTTCTTGCAACCACATTCAGCAGACGACGTTCTATTTGGTAACATCTTCGAGAAGCGGTTGAAGCTTCCTTGGGGCTCAGGCGCAGCTCTCAAATTCATGCAGTGCGTGTACCTGATTCTGTGACATGACACTTGGTTCATGGTGTCGGTATGCGGGTAGTTTCATTGATCCGACATTGGAACATGATCTCACGTCTTGCAAACCATGGGCGCTTTCACCCTTAATCGCGACAATGCCACACTTTGCGCACGAACGGGTCTGCCTAGACGGACTATCACCACCTGATCTTCCTCCGTTTCCCCCGTCCACTTCTATATCCGACGACACGTCCCAACTCTGGACTACCTCGATAGGCCCTATTTGCCAATCACGATCTTGCGATGTGACGCCTCACTCAGTTTCTCGTAGCTCCTTCTCTACGTCGCGGTCCTCGAATTCCGATATGTCGCATTGCTCCTCGTTGTCGTCTTTGCGAGAGAACGTTAATAACTCCTTCAAGAAGTCCTTTGAGAAAGCGCACCTTCTATGGAAAGGAACCAAACGCGACATGCAGTTCCGGACAGCAAGCGAACGTAGGTCATTCTTCAGCAGTGCACAGCATCGACAGGAAGTTATTTTGGGTCCGCAGGTCAGTACTTCATCCCAACGATGGCGTTAACTTCGAAGTGGGTGATTGATGAACGTTGTTCCCAGGATCTTGTGACGACGGACTTTTGTTATGGCTACCTCGAGTTCAGTCCAACGCTAGCACTGCGTCTTCCAGGCGGTATCTCTTTCGATCTAGTCAGATACTGGGATAAACACCCCGTCAATTTCGTATGCTGTGAACGCAAGAAACCTTATTCCAAGCTAGAGGACGGAGGCCCGATGGGAAACGTTTTTTGGTGTGTTTCATTCGAGGAGGGTGACGACGATCAAGAGTCGGATGAACTAGTGAGTGAGGGGGAGATATGTAATTCGTCAGACTTGCTACAAGTTGATTAACATCATCACGACTTGATTTATCACACGTTGTGCTACCATAATTTCACTGACAAGTATTCTGTACTTAGTATGTATGTAAACGAGAAGCTCGTGTATACCTGTTTCTTTTATCATCTCATCGCACTCGTTCGGACGAACTTTGTGTCCCCCAAGTGATGACATCGTTACGTTCGCTTACGGTATTTAGACCAAATGTTGTCTTGGGACTTAACCACTGGCAAGCTTCAAGTCGACCCATAACTTCCATCGACGCTTTCTGGCGGTGTCAAAGCTAATGAAAATTCTGGGCAGCTACTAAACCGAGCTCGCGAGGTGGGCTGGCGGGCCGAAGATACAACCAACCCATCGCCAAGTGTTATACAAGCTGATCGGTAACACTGACACTGGGCCTTTGGCAGCGTCTCTAAGAAGTTCGCAATCCTGGCTTCCTATACTCACCACTCGGTATATTAGGTTAACTTTCTATCCCACTGGCAGGCACTTTCCCGTTGGCCCCTAGTACACGACAACGTGTTAAAACACTATCTCATGCTGTTTTCTTGTTGCCCATCGCATGATATTCGACCCCGTGGTCGACTTGTTTTGCGTATCATGTATCATGTCGCATAGTATGCGTCATGACCAACTGTGAGTGTTGATGCAACCAGGGTCGCTCCAAATGGCTGATTTATTGTCCACTATCGATTCGGACTGCTTCAAGTTGTTACCGGACCAAAGCAATTCGTAATCTCCGAGTCAGCCGGAAGTCGAACACGGTGGCTGTCTGTAGCAATGCTCACTGGCAGTCGCGCCACCTCGCCTCATACAGAATGCTTACTCGAATAGTGCGACGGACGGCACAGGAACAGAATAGGAAGCCGTGCGTTGACGTAGTCAAAAAAAATCTTGCAGAGGTGCTGTCGTATGGTCAGACTGCGAGGAACCGGTTGGTCCACAGGTTCATTGCAATGGTCTGGTACTAGTAGTCCAGGCGACGATGGCTCAGCCATGTATCCACTGGCAAGTAGTAGGTATATCAAACTGAAGTCCTTGGATGGCACTAATCACCGAGAGACATTCAAGTTGTTCGACGCAAGTTGACAAGCTTAACTTCTCAAGTTCCATACTAAAGCAGACATTCTCAAACGATGGACTATAGTGAGTCCATTTCTACGTGCCAGTGTTGTAAATACGGAGTCTGACATCATGGTACTAGTGTATCGATGGATTCACACTATGTGAAACTGCTACTAGTATGCCTAGAAATTTATTTTGACTTGCGGTTTCTTTTCTGCGAGCTGGCTCAGGCCCTATCTATGTTTGTTAATGGAAGGCTTCGTGCCACCCATCAGACTTCGAAGTCTTTGATCAATTTCCTTTTTTTTAAGTTTCTGGGTGTTGTGTGTAATCCTGGCCCATGGCCTATGTTGTGTGTTCTCAGACCTGCACTAACTTCAGATAGACTCTTTACACACTGGCAGAGCATTTAGGATCAATGCATAGCAATTCAAGTTGTGTCTAGTCTTGTACTAATGAATAGCTATAGACATCTACATTTGGGTAGACACACTGTAGTAGGTCAATGATCTGACAACAAAATGCTAACAAATTATATATCACTTCCAGCAAGAGACCCAGGACTCTCCATGTAGGAAATCATCAAAATCAACTCTGTGGGTGTAGTCTGAGGATATCACTAAAGAATGAACTGGTAGAGCAAAGGCATGCCTAGCCCATGGAGGAAGCCAAACCAATAATGAGCCATCAGAAGGGCAAACCCAACCATTGGAATCCAAGGTCAAGTCACTAAAAGAACTGAATTTGTCAAGGGCCCACACTTTAATACAAGAGTCCCCAGATCCAGAAACAATATACCTTCCATCAGGTGAAAATGCAAGAGACAAGATTGCATCTGTGTGCCCTTGGAGTGGTCCTGCAATACATTCACCAGTAGTGGAGTTCCATACTCTGATGGTCCTATCATGAGAGCCAGAGAGGATGTGGGTGCCATCAGGTGAGTAGACAACAGATAAAACTGGCCCTGTGTGTCCCTGAAATGGCTTTGCAACAACTTCCCCAGTAGCTGCACTCCAAACCATAACAGTCCTGTCTTGAGAGCCAGAGATGATATGCCTACCATCTGGTGAATAGGCAACAGATAAAACTGCTCCTGTATGTCCCTGAAATGGATTTGCAACAAGCTGGCCTGTGGTTGCATCCCAAATTCTAATAGTCTTGTCCCAAGACCCAGAGATAACATGAGTTCCATCAGGTGAATATGCAACAGATGTGATACTCCTTGTGTGGCCTTGGAATGGACCTGCAACACACAAGCCAGTATATGCACTCCAGATCCTAACAGTGTTGTCCCAGGAGCCAGAGGTGATATGAGTGGCATCAGGTGAGTAGGCAATAGAAGTGACTGCATTTGAATGGGCCTGGAATGGACCTGTAACAGATTGACCAGTGTTGGCATTCCAGACCCTAATTGTTTTGTCCAAAGAGCCAGAGGCAATGCAAATGCCATCTGGTGAGTAGGCAACAGAGCTGACTGCATTTGTATGGCCTTCAAATGGGCTTGCAATAGCTTGGCCAGTGGTAGCATCCCAGACCCTGACTGTTCTGTCCCATGATCCAGAGATGATGTGGATACCATCTGGTGAATATGAAACTGATGAAACTTTACTTGTGTGACCCTCCACTTTTCCTACAGAATACTGGCCAGTGGGTACACTCCAGATCCTGATTGTGTTGTCTTGAGAACCAGAGACAATATAGAACCCATCAGGAGAGTAAGCAATAGATGTAACTCTTCTTGTGTGCCCTTCCAATTGACCCATATATTTTCCAGTAGTTGCATCCCAAATCCTGATTGTGTTGTCCCAAGAGCCAGAGATAATATGAATGCCATCAGGTGAGTAGGCAACAGAAGAAATTCTGCTTGTATGTCCTTGAAGTGGACCTAAAACACATTCCCCAGTGGTTGCATTCCAGATCCTAACTGTGTTGTCCTGAGAGCCAGAGATGATATGGATGCCATCTGGTGAATAAGCAACAGTTAAAACTGTGCTTGTGTGCCCTTCCAACAGACCCACAGATTTCCCAGTGGTTACATTCCAGATCCTAATTGTGTTGTCTGAAGAGCCAGAGATGATATGTGTGCCTTCAGGTGAGTAGGAAATGGACATTATTCCCCCTCCATGTCCCTGGAGAGGACCTGTAACATATTGACCAGTAGTTGCATTCCAGACCATAATTGTATTGTCCCAGGAACCAGATGCAATTTGTGTACCATCAGGAGAGTAGGCAACAGAGATGACTACATCTGTATGGCCTTGGAATGGGCCTGCAACAGACTGGCCAGTGGTAGCATCCCAGACCCTGATTGTTTCATCCCAAGATCCAGAAGCAATGCAGGTGCCATCAGGGGAGAAGGCAGTTGATGAAACCTTGTCTGTGTGTCCTTGAAATGGACCTGCAACAGGCTGGCCAGTGGCTGTATTCCAGACTCTAATTGTATTGTCCCAAGAACCAGAGACAATATGTGTGCCATCTGGTGAGTAGGCAACAGAACTAACTTCATTTGTATGCCCCTGTATAGAGTGAACCTCTGATGGCCATGTAGCTGGATGGCTCAAGGTAGCTTGCATCTGAAGATGGTTTGCCCATAGTTTGGAAAGAGGTGAGCTGGATGGTGTTTGGGGCATGGCTGAAAGATAAAGGTGGGGAACAGACTCTCTGATAACAGGGGTAAACACCTGAATGAATTGAGAAGCCTCTGATGCCAGAGTGGCAATTTCATGGCCCTGCTCTATATTCAATATGCAGCATCCATTATCATCATTAATCCTACCTTAGCCCATTCTTTCAAAGTAGTGCATGTCTCCAGGGCAGCAAGAATGGATGTCAGAGGGGAAGAGAGAGAGAGAAGACTAATGACTTCAAGCCAGTAGGGGAAGAAGTCCTTGAAGAACAGGGTCACCTCATCTAACAAGTCTGGAGTACAGTCAACAAGCTTGATGTAGTCCATCCAATGTGTACATGCATATGCAAGGTGGGGAGGAATGGCCTTGGTCACCTGGCTGAGCATATTGGGGATCTGGGCATTTCGCAGGTGAGAGTCAATGATGTTACAAATATTGAACTGGAGCATCCTTTGCATGCATGCCAATGCAGCATGCCCAACAGTGAGAGCATGCTTGGGTAATACCACAACATGGAAGGATGAACTGTGGTTTCGTTCTAGTAAGAAATCCCGGAATGAATGATGTAGTGGGCGGATGGGCTTGTCTTCATCATCAACCCCATCCAATAATGATCGCATGGGGAAGACAATGCTGTGGACATCAAGGAAACTGCTACAGAGAGCAGAGAGTGAAGGAAGAGACAATGGTTCTTTGAGGAAGAGTATGACCGCCATCAGGTTTCGAAACCTGTCCACATCATCCACAGATGGGAATAACTGTTCCAGTATGGACTCATAGAGTCCGTCTAGAAGGTGGGGACTATTATTATCCTGCAGGAGTAGCCCGACACGTTCGCGCGTATTACTGGGTTCGCTTGTTACAAATTTGCAGGCGGTAGACGCCCATGTGAAGTTGCCTTGGGAATGCTGGACTAGAAGTCGACACCATTCCCGGTTCGGCCAAGAGATTTCGAGGTCGGCATACTGGTACAAGGAACGGTAGACAAGTCTCCCTATGTCATCGTCGACAATGGATTTGGGGATATCTGCGAGATTCTTGCGGACAATATGAGGACCTGGTGGAAATGCAGCAAGAACGTCGACCTCGGGTCTAGTGGTGATGAAGAAGCGAAGGTTCCGCGGGAAATTATTATTGGCGATGTTCTGAGAGAAGACGTCGAGAAGTATTTGGCGGTCTCTTTGATTGCCGCTCTCGTCGAGGGCGTCAACTACGACGACAAGGGGTCCGATGGGGTCGATGTACTTGCTAGGTTCATTGATGAACCACTCGGCCTGCTCTGATGGCGACGTCGATGCGCAAACTGCACGATTGTCCTTCACCACGTTCCAGAGCGCCAACCTGAATTGAGGATCACAGTCGGCAAAGTCCCGCGCAAGTGTGCTAAAGAAGTTTTGCGGTCCGCGTCGCACGACGTCGCTATAACTAAAACAGTACAAGCAACCCAGCCTTTTTTGCCCATCGTACAGTTGAGCGATAGAGCGTGCGACTGTAGACTTGCCCGATCCAGCAACTCCAGTAAGAAGGCATACACGCGGGGCATCTTCGGCGGGACTGCTGAGGATGTCGCAAATGTCTCGGATCAAGGACTCGCGAGTACCCGGCAAGGCCACACTCCCTTGCATACATCCAGCACCAGTCGCATAGTGCATCTCAGTCAGATCGACGGATTCTGCTGTGACCGACATCCCCTAAGTTCCTTACCACAGTCACAGGGTATTAAACGTACCCGTAGTCGTCACCATGTTCATCGTGCGAAAGACTGTGATGTCGGACTGTAATGTAACGCCCTGTAATAGAGCAGCTTTGAATGCCTGTAACTTGGTGCCATAATTCGTGATCTTCGCATCGACGTCTGCCAGGGTATACTTCGCGGTCCGAAGCCCTGGTCCTGAATTAGCAGCGAATACCATAAATAAACGACAGCTAACAATTTTTCTTTTGTTTGGTGTACTCAGTAAGAAAGTACCCGCACTCAGTCATTTGCTGGATCAAAAGAACGACGATCCTAATTTGCGTCTCGACCACCTTCAGAAGTTCGGCATTATGAAGAAACTCCAGGGTATCTCTCATGATGCTTGCTAAGCGAACGACCTGGTCATCGCAATTTCTCTGCTTGACGAACATCTGTTTGGCATCATCACCACTGACAAGCAAACAAGAATATTAACAATCCTCCGAACCTCGTTCGCACTGGATAAAACAGACATGGCTAGGGAAGCACACGGGTAAATCTGCAAGATATTCAGACTTGAAAGAAGGTATTGGGCTGAACCGAGAATACCTCTGCAACGTCAGCCACGATCTTGACCAAAAATGCGATCCTTTTCATCAGAGGTCCCCATATAGAGTCTATCGTCTGAATCTCGGAGACTAAGTTTCTGCCAGGCTCGATAGCCAAGCTCGGAGAGTCGAGGATGCGAGGTGACAATGGCACCGGGACATTCGAGGTGATCACCCCACTGACACTGCCGAAAGTACTGACGGTTTGGAGTTGATTTGCACGAAAGTCAGCTCGCAGTTCTGCAGTCATCGCAAACTTGATCGTAAAGCCAGAGAGCTCGGCCTCGTCGGTATCACTAGGCCCAAGTGTCGCTTCCACCACTTTGGTGATATTAGTCGAAGATATCATGCCATATAGTATGCTCTTACCGCCATCCTTGACCTTTCCCTGTATCCCACTGATAGTATCGGTAAAACTTCCAACGAGGTTATTCTTCCTAATCTTGTGTTTCTGGTATACTTGTACGAGGAGAACAGAACGATCATCCCCATCACTAAAATCGTTACCCAACTGTCTTGAAGAAATTGCACGATACTTACAAAACGAAAACATCAGCATTCCACGAAGTGCGATTCTCCTCCTCCTTGGCAGTACCTGTCGATCTGGAGGTATCTTCCAAGGAGAATTGGACGTAAAATCGCCTCGCGACAGGTAATCTACGGTGCCTATGCTGAGAATGAAGTTCGATGTCTAGAAAAAAGTAAGTCTGCATCCAGCAGCCACTCGATCATCCAATAACACCGCACCCTTAATAGTGATCAGCTTTGACCTGAAACCATTTTAGAGATGGCGAAATTCAAAAGAAACTATTGAATATACGTACGCCGAAGGTTCCATGATCTGATTTGAAGCCTAGAACTGGGAGGAATATAGGTTGAACGCCAAAAGCCGAGTCAGACTAAACAATGGGCAACCCAGCACTGCCTCCTCGGATTCTCCCTTGGACCATGGAACTTCATCTCCCACACAAATTCAATAATGCGAATTACTAGTAATGTTCGCGGCGGGAGTGCCAAATGCCTGACTCTCCCGTAACGTCGCTCATCATCCCGGCAGAACCCCAGAACGAACACTTCTCCATAAAGCTCCTGCGAGAGCCAGGCATTACTACGCGACTCATAGATTAAGGTAGAATGTATGCAATTCCGTAGATGGGCCGATTCCTGATGATTCTTGCTAGACTAGGCCTCTGAGCGGAAATTCGGTCTGAGCGCCTTCGCGTCGAATTCCTTGCGCACTGTGCCTGACCTTTGCCGAGCGCTGTACCACATAGCCAGGCAGGCTCAAATCCTATTTCCCTGGAAAGCCACCGTCGTTTTTGTGCTCTAGCATTTCTTTCGTCCAGGCTACCAGGCCTACCGGCTTCACTGACCATCGTTTACTGGGGACATAGAAACGGGTAAGGTTGAGTACGTTGAGTCCTCACCGGAGCACTCTGCTCAATTCACTTACACTTCCTGTGTCTCAGATCCACCACAAAGACAGTGTGCTGCAAACTTGAATCATCCTTTCGCTGTTCAGACATAGCCATGTCGACTTTGAACACAAACCAGATCACGAAAATACGATGTTGAAAGATTCAGAGGAAGAGGAAGGCAAAGAAGAATTTGTTGATGGTTTGAGCGCTCAAGAAAATTACGATGAAGACAAAGAGCAACCTGATGCTGGTTCATTCGATGATCAAGACTTCGAAGGCTTACGGAAACGACCCGTGGTCTTCAACCAAAAGTCCCATTTTTCCCGCGTCTGAGTCTGTCGAACCTGCTCAACTACTTCTGCCCCAGGACCCCCATGTTCAATGCATTCGCATTGTACTATTGTCAACTCCTCTGACGATACACCCATTCTCAAGCACACCCAGGGTTGATGATAGCCTTCCAACATCTGGAGCCCAGCCGCAGACCAAACCTACCATGCCGCCTCGCTTAGTATGCCCAACCTTGGCTTCACTTAGGCTTCTAAGGTCTAGTGGATGTCCAACTCCACGTCATCTTTGCACATCCTCTGATGAAAGATCAGAAAAAAGTGGCAGAAGAACTACGACTCAGCATTTCCAACGGAGCTCTAAGTCGAGTTTCCATCCTAGGTTGGACCCCACCGTGCCCTACGTTCAGTCTGCGTCCAAGAGAAAGCCGTATTGAAGAAGGGCCAACGCGTGCCAGTGGTGTGCGAACTAGAGAGGGCTATCTTTCACTCGTACAAGATCAAGTACCCTGAAAAGGTTTTTTTTTTGTAACTGTTTGCTGTCCTATGGGGCTGGGGCCCTTTGGTAGACAATACATGCTATGTAGTTTTGTACATATATCGATCGTGTTGTATCTGA
Organism: Tylopilus aff. beelii; assembly: GCA_038094295.1. NCBI lineage: Eukaryota > Fungi > Basidiomycota > Agaricomycetes > Boletales > Boletaceae > Tylopilus > Tylopilus aff. beelii. The sequence continues at coordinate 29,780 of JBBPTU010000152.1, forward strand.
TATTGTATATCTGGGTGAGCGAGAGCGCACATTTGTCATAAAAACTCTAATTTTATGAGCATGTGCCTGTAATTTCTGCCTTTTCAATCAATCGGAGCCCGAGGTTGCGCACCCCATCTCACGCGCGGGGCTCGAGTTTCTCGCTATCCTTCGTCTCGTGCGTTCAAACAAAATTAGAGTTTTTATGACAAATGTGCGTCTCTTGCTCACCCAGGGTATCGAGAACAGAGCCCAGGCAAGCGGTAGCATAACACCAAGCCGTGGAAAATGAACTGTATCTATTGCTGCTATTGTCGACAAGAAGATATTCACTATGTATGATGGGCCCAGGGTGTCCCCCGATCTTCAATCAGTGGCACAAATGCGGAGAGTCATGAGACCAATCGACGTTCCAGATACTGGTGTGCCCACTGCCTACATGCTGTATGTAGTCATCTTGCATAGATTGTTCAGGGCTACTTTGCGACCTTCTATGGTCGAACCCATAGCAAAGACATCACTGGGTAGTTGGAGAACGACCGCAGCATCTCGAAGCATGATATGGACCTCATTTGCAGAGCACATCAGGCACATTTCATTTTCAGCCACCTACGGTTACGAGTTCTTCGCCAAACGGCATCCTGTCACTTTGTTCCCTGCACCAAATTATTGGGGAGAGTTTAACCATGATAAGCATTAATGAGACATCACTGTCTGAGCTCTCACGCCATCTTGAAGTCAGAAGTAGAGGCAATGACAGATGGTCAACCATGAATGAAGCATATATCACCTAGCCCGAGCTCCAGGTTTGTAGAATATCGTCGTGTACTGGTGATGCCGATCTGGTCAAAGACTAGGCTTGGTCAAGTAGTACAAGGCCAGACCATTACCAGACCACCGGCACTACTCGGAGGCCGCGGCAGTGGCAATGATAGTGATCATGGTCATGTACCTACTACTAGTACGATTTCTAGGAATCATGATGAGCAATATTTTCAGTAACCATACAGTCGAACTCTTCAAGTTGATCCCTGAAATCCATACTGCATAGTGAAGAGAATCTAGAAGCAAAACCATCCAATAGTGAATCAGAGTGTACTATTGCCGACGCGCCGTCAATGTGACAATAAGCAAGAATTTGCAACGCTTCATCACGCCCTTTGCCAGGGTGACACACTGCCAGTGAGTGCAAAGTGGGGACACTGTCGTATGACCGTGTCGGGACTCACTAGCCTACTAGTACTGGTAGGACCCGGAAATTCGACCACATACCTGAACTACCCTCTTAAAATTCAAATGAACTTGAAGGGCCAGGGTCGAATCCTTGTCCGCGTGGGTGGCATTCCTAGCTCTAATTCCGCAAATATTGCCGGCAGATATAAAAGCTGGCCAATACACTCTGGCACTTTTTTGGCTGCATCCAAGCTCGGGAACGTCCATTGCTGAGGACGACATTTCATTAGCGTCAATTCCGAGTGCGGGGTCGATGACGATAATATAGTCAACCTAACCAGAATAGCCTGTTGTGCACGACAGTGCATAGTACCATATGTGGTTACAACTACAGCTTCACGTTCACGTTACGCGTGCCCACAGTGGACCCTACACCGGAGTCTCTCCTTAGACGCCCTTTACAGTTGTTCACTGCAGACCAACCCATGCAGCGTCAACAACAATTCCCAAATTATCCATCCACTCCACCGAATTGTGGTTTTAGGTTCGCATTTAACTCAATACTTGGTGATGATTTTCTTTTCACATCCTGCACTTTTAGCGACAATGTCTTATTCGGAGAAATACGTCAGAGGATGGATGAAATTATCTCTTTGCTAAAAGTGAACCTTGTTACTAGTGAAGGTGGTCCAGATACTTTTTGGTCAACATACCTTGAGGAGGCTGCAAAGCATGATAGCGAGCTCATGGAGAAGTACAAGAATGACATGGACATTGTTGTGTTCTTTGTACGTGGCATGAATATTGTTCCACATTTTGAGGTCTCATTGAGAGCAGGCAGGTTTGTTTTCTGCTGTGGTGGCTTCATTCCTTGCGGCGATCCAACCATCCCTGAGCCCAAACCCTAGCGACACCACTAACGCACTCTTGATGATTTTGATCCATACTATCAATAACTCGGCCTTCCCTGACCAACCGTTGGGTGTTCCTCGTTGGAATGGACCTGGATTCACAGTGGTCTACAGCCAAATACTTGGTTACATTAGCCTCTCGCTGGGCTTATTTGCAGCGCTTGGAGCTGTGGTAGGCAAGCAGTGGCTGAGCCACTTTGGTCGCCACGGTGCGGGAACAGATGAAGTACGGGGCCGGGGCCGGCAGCAGAAGTTGGATGGTCTCAAGGCATGGCGATTCGATGTTGCTATGAAGGTCCTTCCAGCAATATTACATGTGGCACTTGCACTCTTTGCAATTGCCCTGTGTATCAACCTATGGGGAATAAACCGAGCTGTAGCACTCGCATTCATCAGTACTACCGCAACTACTGGGCTCGTTTACACATCCCTCACAGTTTCGTCTCTATGTTTCCCCTTCTGCCCTTACGAAACACCCTTTTCGACCGTCATCCGGTGGATGATTGTCATGGCCATAGAGACCGCTCGCAAGTTTGCATACTATCTGGAGTCGGAAAGCACAGAATCTGGAATCAACCCCCTAATAGGATTGTCGCCACTATTACTTTTACCCGTCTGTGGGTGGGGAGCTGTCATCCTTACAATTTTGGTTGTTGCACTTTTGGCCGGAGTGTTGTTGGTTACTAGGGTCAAGTTGTTTCGCCAGGAGAGCGCCATCGGGGGATTGGAGTCCTGGGCGAGAAAACTCTCTGGTTTCAAGGACTGGCTTCGGCCAGCTCCGCAGCAATATCCTGAATTTCGCTCAATTGCCTGGATTCTAGAAACATCTTATCACCACGATGTCATAATGGCGGCTGTTGAACGAGTTCCAGGTGTAGTGTCACACACCAATGGACAAGGCCACAACGAAGGCGGGGGGCAAAAGTCTTTTGATTTCTTCCCGCTGACGAATCACCTATATGATCTTTTCGTCGGTTCTGTCTCCATACTGTATCAACGGCCTAGCGCAAATCAACGTAATCGTGCCACTGCATTAGGAAAGGCTCTGGTTGGTATCCTCAGCCAGAACTTCAAGCTTGTCGCCCCGCCAAGATTTTGGAATCAGGCCAGAGAGAGATTTGAAGCCTTTCAGGGATACAACTTGGAACCCGAGGTTGCTTTCTTGCTTCAGCTTATGGTCGCATTACTTCCTATCCAAGTTCAGGAAAACACTGATCATCTCTTGCTGGAAACTTACAAGAAAACTGACCAAATTCCCAAGCAATTGCTCTTCTGGTCGCTCCCATTCCTGCAAAGTAGTCCCCGACAGCGACAGAATCCGTACCTGATACATCTGTTCTTTACACTTCCTCCTGTCCTACAAAGCGTCTGCTTCTCTCGTGAGCAGGAGTGGGGTCCTTTGGAACAATCATCATATTTCCGTGCTTGCCAAGTCTATCTCAAGATCCTCTGTCAGCAAAATGGCAACAATGAACCAGATCTGTGAGTTCTAGTCTAAATATGGATCGGCACGCGACATGCTAACAACTTGGTAGAACGGAAACCGACCATAACCAACCATTAGGAAGTGTGGTCAATGCTGTAGTTGCTGAACAGTAAGTTGCAAGCGATATAATGCGCATTCGCATTTGTGAAGGGATTTCTAATCCGTGACTCAGTCCTCTTCAAGTTGGCAGTGTGGACTGGAATGTCATTGACCAAATATTGACAAACATGTACGATGCGGATGAATCTCTTTGCCTAAGGGAGGATGAATGCCTTCCGAAGACATTGGACCAACTCTCTGAACTGCTGCGACTTTATTCATCCAGACCTGACGACATAGGAGCCTCCATACACAAGCTAACATTCAGAATATATTCTTGGGTGAAGAAACCACCGACCGAGTTCCTGTTACGGCACCTAGTGGACAGTGCTATAAGTTTGGCCACCACCGACCTCCATCCCGAGGAGCACATCAGTTCTAACATCAGTCAAATACTACCGCTACTTCTGGACTGTTTAATAGACTCAAAACCTACCTTAAAAGAGGAGCGGCCAATGTACATCTTGAAAATTTTGAAGGCGAGCTCTGTGGAGGTCAATCGATCGGTCTGGCAGTCTGACCCTGTCATCAAATATCTCTTTGATCCCTCGCGCTTGTCACATGTCCATCGTATCAGCCTTGAAGTCCTCTCTGATGCCTGCAACTCTCTTTTCCGCGATGAAGTCCTGGAACGCCTTATCCATGTTCCCGAATTCCGCAACTACATTCTCCGCGCGATAAACTCTGAAGAAGAACCTTCCCCGCGTAACGCCGGTCTCCAAATCCTCGACGCTGCACTTTTGTCCCTACTCCGCAACGAACCGATCAGAGCGACATGGCAAAACCCACTCGCATCTGCCATTCTGCTAGTTAACGAGCGGATGGCGCCACTTTCCGAGAGTCAATTCCGTTTGATACGGATAAAGTGTGCTTTATGTCCGGACGAGAGCGGTGCTGATCTTTCCGCGTATTGGAAAATATGGACAAAAGGGCAGACTGGTGTCACTGAACTCCAGGCCGCTCAAGTAGTTCCGGTTGCACAATGGGTATTGATCCATTGCGGGCAGTCATCCCAGCCGGCTTGGTATACGGAACTCCAAGATGACTTTGAGATGATATTGCAAGTTGCTTGGGGTGGAAGCCTTCAACCCGATTCCTCGGTGCTCCTCCACGAACTCATCAACTGTACAGATAAATGGTTGCGCTCTGGCGGGCATGCTAAGCTTGGCACCGCTACTGCTACTGCGATACACGCCACTTCGGATCAAATTCTGCAGAGCGTATTGGAGTATAATCTCGTAGATGGTGACGCCAGTATCTTGGAACGCTTTAGTAACCGACAGTGGTTGCCAGAGAAGGGTACGAATACTGGCATCAGGATGGTCTAGTTATCTGCCAGTGGTGATGTATTTGTTTGCTATAGGATTTGTATCACCATTTCTCGATTAGGACACTAATTCATACGTTAACGTTCAGGGCAAAATGTATATATACTCTGGTGGGTCTGCAGTGACTCGAGGCATTCATGAGGCTGAAAAGATGTGTACCAAACTTGATCATGATTGCTATCTCATTTTTGGTCCTTACCAAAGAGCGCGGGACATGCCAAGTGCTTGATCAGGCCTAGGAGTCGGACTTGAATAACGATCCTATTACCAGCTGCCACTGGAACTTGAACTTAGTAGAACAGGGCCGAGGAAAAGCGACCATATACCATAGTCAGTTGGCACGAGCGTCTCGGCAGCATCAGGGGAGAGCATAGTCCAAGGGATCGTAGACTTTTGAAAACCTCTACTAGTAGTTCGCACACGGCGGTGGATGATCAATATTCAATGATGAGAGTCAGACCGTCTTGAACGGGGTGACAGCCTCGTTGGAGATGTGATGAAATAAGACGGCTCGCATACATTCTCCACAGTCAACTTCCAGTGAGCTTGAAACCTGGACTCTGAACAAAGGTGACCGGTGCCAATGACCTGTGCTAGAAACAAAATCCTTTACCCAACTTATGGCAGGGGCTATATAACCATTTCTGGATTATTACGTTGTATTTCTCGGGCAAGGCAACCGCTTGGCTTCCCCTCGCCTCCTGTTCTTGCCTTCCACAAAACCTAGCATGATCCAGATATGCCGTGCTGAGGACGGCGAATCTTTTCAAGTGAGCCAAGTTCGTTTTGCGCATACCGCCTATTGAACAATCCCGCTTGCAGGTCAGTGCTACTTTGCGGGACATCGAGAGGTGGGACTGGACGTTGGTTGTGAGCAACCCAGTTGACCCATCAGTCATATAGGAGAGGTAGCCTTGAACATTTTATTCATCAAGAGATTGGCGTGGATCAAGATGCTATCCTAGCGTACCTCTCGGACGGAACGCGTCTTCGAACGGATAACGTCCGTGAACTCGTCGGTGCTCAAGACCAGGTGCAATATATATCTCCTTCCCGCTTGTTCAAATGCATTTATGTTCACTGAATTCGAATAGACCATCTATGTTTTCAACAAACACTACCTCGATATCGATTTTCCAGAAGTGCTTAGGGAACTACGCGTCGAGTCGCCATTGCAACTTCCTATCGAAGGTGCGTTCGCCTCTCGCCTTTCGTTTACCCAGTGCTCTACCCTTTATGATTACGAACAGAAGTTCTCTCAGCGACGCCGCCGTATAAGCCATCCCACCTCGCAGCACAGTACCTACGCAGCGCGCACGTCTACCTCGACTACGTCACCCATACCCTCACATCGCTCCGCCGTCAACACGAAGCCATACGAATCGCATGCAGCAGCCTCGATCTCAACGTCCTCGATATCACGGACGTGTTTGATGGGATTGCCGTCACGGCCTCACGGGATCTCGCGCGCCAAACATCCTTGCTCACGTTTGTCGACGCCGACCTGGATATCGTCAACCGGGTGGAGGTTCATGTTGAGTTTTTATCACCGACAATGCGTAAGGCGATAGAAGGAGGTGAGAAGCCGCGGACGCTGGGGATGTATGTGGCCAGGGATCGGATGAAACTTGTTGCGGATGGATGTGCACGAATACACAGTGAGTGGACTCCCTGCCAGAGAAATACTCAAAGCCTTATTCCTTGTTTAGATGAACTACATACACAATTTTCCGAATCTGAAAAGGCGGTTGGGAGGCTGACGGCGGGTGCAGAAGTTGTTCGGTCGACGGTAGCCAACGTGAAGTGAGTGAGATTTAGTGAGTCGTGATCAAAGTCACTGACATCTTATTAGGGTCATCGAAGACGCGGAAGCTTCAGGGAGGAGGTTTCACGACGCTTTTGATAAAGCGTCAGAAATCGCTGCCGCGCTGGAAAGTCCCGCAACGAATCATGACGCACTCCTGCAAGGTAAGATTACCGAGATATCTCATGAAACCCGTTTTCATACTTCTTTGGTAGAGCTCAAGCAACTCGATGGCGTTCTCCGGCATGAGGTAGAGGTGATCACGGCTGCCAAGGTGTGTTGCAACGGACTTCCGAAATTTGGCAACACCAGGTGACCGCTATACTTAGAACGACTATACAGAACAATGCGTTGAGACACTCCGTCGCATCAGCACTCTGAACGTGGATCTTGTTCAGCTACCTACCACTTTGTCCCAATTGCAGACTAAGTTTCGATCAAAGACCAACTTCCCGCATATCCAACGTCTCCATGGCATGCTGTACTCTTATGGTGCTACTGTGATCGAAATCGTGCGTCGGAAAGAGTTTGGTGAGGTCCTGGAACTTGATCTATTCCTAGTCACTTATTGTTAACAAGCACGGTTCTTTTATCAACGAGCCCAATCAATTTTAGAGGTCATGGCAAAGCTCTCGTAAGTGACTTTGGTCCCTTTACTTGAAACGTGGGACCAATTGTTGCAGCGCGAACGAAAAAAAGCGCCGCCAGGTGTACCGTGGCGAAGTGCATGGTCAACTACCGTTTGATACTCGGGGCATGGATGAGCCCGTGCCCACCATCGACTTTTCCCCTTCTGGAGGCAAAGATTCGGTCTATTCGCTTGAAAGAGAAGATGTGGACGGTGAGTCTCCGCAATCTGGCGCGTACCAGAAAAGTGGGTCATGACTGTTTTGTAATAGCTCTCTTACAAGTGGTGCATGATCTGGAGGAATATGCTCGTTTGAGTTCGGATCCAGCGGCGCTTAGCTCTGTACAAGAGGCACGTCTCGCCCTGGAGAGGCTTGTACAGAAGATGGACAATCTTGAAGCCGGCTTCGATCGTATAGCAGAACGCTCATGTAGGTTACGCGTTTACTCTTTTCTGACGGTCCCCTTAATGGACATTTGCAGTGCTTTCCGCTTCTCGATTGTCAGCGTCTCGAAGGAAACGTATGACTTTTTCTGCCACTTTAAGCGCCGCTGACGTCATCATCTAGTCACGGAAGCTGATGAGATGGTCTTCCAAGAACTCTCTGAACAACTTCACAATGCCGAAGAAGCGAGAGCTAGTATGGAACACTCTATGCAGCAGGAACGGGTCGTATTCCAGACAGAGATACGTCGAC
>JBBPTU010000153.1:0-37845 GCA_038094295.1 Tylopilus aff. beelii
GTCTTGCAGTCAACCCCATACATTGGATGGCGCCAGAACTCATGACAGATGACCTTGCAAAAGCGTCGGCCAAGTCTGATATATACTCTTTCGGCTGTCTATTGCATGAGGTAAGTTTGAATGTCTTGTCGAGATGCGTTTAATATTCATTTGGTCTTTCAGATGGTGTCTGGCCAGATCCCTTTCCAGGGCTTTCGCGCGGGGGATATATTCCAGCGTGTCACGAGCGGCGGCCGTCCGGATTGGCCACGGTCGGTCGGTAATCCACTTCGGGGGATAGCGAAGCGCTGCTGGGAAAGTCGTCCCGAGGATCGTCCTTCTGCAAGGCGTCTCGTTTCTTTGTTAGCTGCCAATCAGTAATCTGCAACGTAGCTCCTGTCTGTGACGAACATACCCTTACAGCCACATCAGTCAAGTTATTGATACCCTCGTCGTGTATGCCTTTTGTCTTGCTCGTTCTCGTCACTCGCATCCTCTCGTATATGCCTCATCCATTATGCTCTATATGTCTTACCCTACTCCTAAGTATATAAGGACTTGGACTTTGTCGTATTTGATATCTCTTAGAATATAGAGGTTTTCACCGTCTTCCAAGTCTCTTCTTTCGTGAGATCTCTCGCTAGTTTCGATCTCGATCGCCACCCCCCATTCGACCCCTTTGCATTTAGTTGGCATCGAATGCTTCTTTGACCTCAACACCGGAGGGTTTACATGACTCGAAAGCTCACATCAGTTACATAGGCCTGTCTGGTGGCAAGCTCTGTAAACATTTAAAATGGTTGATTAACTTCTCTTTCCGTCCCTTCAGATATAAAAAGGTGGTCAACAAAAGTAAGAGCGTGACGATCGCTGAAGGTGCAGCGGAAGGACTTCAGAGAAATACCAAGCCACTGACTGAAGATGGTCACGGCCCTAAAAATGTGCATGCGTGATATTGCCTGTAGGAGGATGGTGCTGACAATCTATAATCAAAACGAGCAGAGCAAACAGAAGTGGCCGAATCGTGCGCCTGCCGACAGTAAAAAAACTCCCGAACTTCGGGTCTGTCTAAGGATCTGAGAGACAAATTGCCTTACAGTACCAAGTAAGTCATGCATTACATAATCCAGGAGATCAAGAAAAGCCATAGCCACTGCGCCGACATCGTGCTCAGACGTGCTGTGACTATGAGGTAACGCAGCTGTATAGCGCTTTACCACCAGCAGCCATTCGCCGTCATTACTATTATACTGCAACAGCTTTCAAGGCACAAGTGACGCTCTTCAAGTTGTATAGTAAGAAACCTATTGTGGTAGTACAATCAGAGCTTGAGCGCTCACTAACCTTGAAGGACTCAGTCTCTCTCACAGTGAAGGTTCTCGGCTCTCGACTGTCGTAAGTGCGGTTCTACCGCCCGACAGAATTGCCCCTTTTGAGTGACCGCCTTGTTATGACTATACCTGGCATGTTCAGGGCTGCCACAATTTTTCTGTTTGGCATCTCGACTTCACTAACCACCAAGCGCGGGCACAAATGGATCGCCAGGATTGCACGAGCTCGCATTCCGGGAGCCTCTGGCAATGTCAGGGACTCAGATGCAGCAATGCGCTGTAAGTTATTTTCGAATACTGACTAATACGTTTCAGCTTAGTACCATTGATTAGCGACGCCGTTGATGAACACAATTCGATAAGTTGGAGTACAAGAAGCACATCCAATGTTACTGGAGCCCGCGCGGTGACCCCTGCTCAAGTCTATGCGAGAGCCGTAAAGACTGGAGAAACTACCCATGATTCTGGGTTGCGTTATACCATCGAAAGAACACACCCAGAGAAAAAGCCAATTGTCATGCCCTCAGTACCCTTGGACCATAGTGGTTTAGCATCTCCTGTGCATGGATCATCGTTCGCTCAACGTCTTTATGCAAGTGCACTGAGTTACAAGTCTTCGGCTCAACCTCCCAGTGATATCCCCCTTCTACCACCGATTACACATACCTCCTTGAGCGATACGAGTCAAACTCCGTCTTGCCCACCACGCAGTAAGACCCCCCTCTTGACTGCAACGTTATTCGACGCCAATACAGAAGCTCCACTTTTCAACGCCTCTGATCTATACCAGGGTAGTGTTATCAGCAATAGGCTCTCGTCTGGAAGTTTCAGCGCTAGAGTGGGCGCAATCCATCCCCGACAGTCCCTGCCGGCGCCGCAAGGCCGTACTTCTCTCCCTGCGCCATGGTCGCACCCAACTACCCCACGGACATCTTATTTTGCGTCCCAAAATCCCTCTCTTCAGCTTGGAATCCCGCGCCTGCATCAGTCATGCCATCAATTACCTGCCACATGCATGGAGGCTCAGTCCTCCAACATCTCGGCGGTCTGTATTCGTGATACTTCCGGCCTTCGGGGAGTAACCACCGAGACGCCTCCGCTTCTCCAATCGGAGCGACAGCCTGTTATCCCTCCTGTATCTTCGTCAGCAGCCTTGGAGGAACACGAACAACGATCTGATGTATCCACAGGTGTCGTTGCTGATGTTATGCCAGTAATTCACCATTCGCCTGCAGGTATCCTTTCCAAAGATGGTTCACCAAACACTCTGCTGGAGCTATCATCCGACGTTAATCATGAAGATGTTCCCTCGTACTCACTCGTCGATGATCAACGTCCTCCACCAGCGTTTGACGAACTTCAGGCACCAGATACCATTGAACTTACCTCCAACAGTTCTTTGTTGGCACTCCCAGAGACTTTACCTCAGCCCGTAGGGAGCTCGTTGGAACGTTCTTCGATTCGCAGAGGCGGGACTACCCCCCCTCCTCCGATAAATTATCACACCAAACCCGCTCCCAAACAAAGCGGTAGACCGTTTCCCCTACCTTCAGCATTGCAGAGGTATATCTCCTTACCTCGCTGAATCCAGCACACGTGGATGTCTAATGATTCCCATGCTAGCCGCAGGAGCCAAGTAGGTTTGAATACTCTCAAGCGGGGGGAACGGGACGACGCTTCTCAGAACTCGGAAACATGCAAACCAGACTTCAAGTACTCAGTTCAAAAAGCACACCGGGAACACAGCCGTGAGGAAACTGGCGGAGGGCTGGGGCACAGAACCGGATTAGACTCAGGTCCGTTGCACAATTCCGAGTATGGTTACACATCATTGACCCGAACTACGATCCTTATAGCAAGTCCCCCAGCCATTGCCATCTCATTTCCCCGACACTCACTGCCTACAATCCCCCTTGACAGTTTCCCTCCGGCATACTCGTACACAGAGACTATTAGAAGTGCCGACAACAGGGCACTACTCGACCAGTTTGGCAAGGGAATGGCCCTTCACTCTACCGAATTATCCAATCCAGACCCAGATCAACCCTCCCACCACTTCGTCAGTCGAGAAACCCATGAAGCTACTGTACCGTTAGAGCCTGTTCCTCCGACTGTGAACAAAGCTCCTCGTCTGACAATTTTGATCCCATGAAGCCCGGGGATCACATTTTCCCTCCGAAGCCTATGCTCCCTCCGCCAATTGCATTCGAAATAGGTGTCAAGGCACCTGCTCTTATCTAAACAAGATACCTTACCGTCTGTATATATCTCCTTGTGGGCAAAGTTTCGTATTCGTCTTACTTCGAAATAGGTTCCGTTAACTTCACTGGACGCTTCTGCGAGACCAATAAAACTTCCTTGTATCCTTGTTGATTATAATGTCAGACTACGTCCTTTTTCTGCGTTGCCGGAGTTGCTCTATGCTTCGATGATCCATTCCCAATTATTCCGCACCCACATGGAAATGGGACTTTTCCGAACACAGGCGGTTTATCGACTGAATACAAGTTGCAAATCAAGATACTCCGGGTTATCTAGACAGAGTTGGTGCGAATTGACTAAAGGCTAGCATCAGCTTCAATGTGGACAGTAGCGATCCACTGCTTTCTCTACAACAAAGGCAACATTGTGGTTTGAACGCCAGCGACCATCTAGACTATTCCTTCACAGTTGCGAGTATCACATTTGACATCGCACACAATGGGGGTGCATATGTACACATCATGCATCACGAGTCTCGGTCAGTACTCCAAGTAATGGTCATCAGTATTTTACGCAGGTCAACCTGAATTTTCATTTGTACCCATTTGGATGCAACGAATCTTCAGAAGGCTATAACGAATAGACTATAGGGTGACAGCGTCATTCGGGCAGGCTGGAAATCTGAGACTAACTGGGGGTTGACTCAAAAAGATCAATTGGTCACGCTTGTGTTAAATTGATCGTTAGTCTCTCACCCGATGTTCTACCACGAACTTGAGCCGTCAGCTGGGTTTTATAGAGGGGGTAGGCCCACTCTGGGTCGGTAACCAATAACAAGTAGGATGGGCTGAAGAATACGGCAGAGGAAGAAAAGATCTGACAGCACTGCGTTGAAAAACTTTAATTACTAGGTTATAACAGCTGAAACGCGTCGTGCCCGGGCAGTGCACAGCGAATGACGTTGACTCGGGGTGACGGTACCGCGCTTGTGGCACAAATGGCAGGAATCACGTGATATGCCAAATCTGTGATAATTAATAACAACCGCACGACGCGTCTTTTTTTCCCTTCGCGCAGCCCCTTGTCTTTCGGTTTCAGACCCCCTCTGAGTAGTTCCCCAGCATAGCAATGGTTAAAGCAAGAAGGCGTACTCGAAATTCGAGAACGCCTGCGACGGCGACGACCGTGAGCAGCTCGGCGTCCCCTCTCAGCCTTTCCAATGCTGTGGAACACGGAACCCCTGACACGTCTGAGCCAGAAGAAGACCCAAAGAAGAAGCAGGCACCAACCACTATCCTCGCCCGGAAGCGCATTGCCCAGGATGAGGCAGACAGCGATGTTGCACCCAAACGCAGAGTCGTTGCAGATGGTGTAGTCGTCAGGGTGCCACCTATGCGGGCCTCGAAGACAAAGGCGAGAACACCCGCTTTCGTCTGCAAACCTTTTAACTGAGTCAGTAAATTGTGGTAGACTGCGCCCGTGCTCGCGCCATCGGATAAAGGCAAGGGGAAAGCAAAGGTCGTTGATATGTCTGAGCCTGACAGCGAAGAGTCCATATCTGAAGATGAGCTGCAATGCAGCGATACATACAGAGAATCGGATGAGAGTGATTCCGAGTTCGAGATGGCGCCAGACTCGGAAGAAGAAGCCCATATGGTGGATGCTGCTATCAAGGCATCCCGCAAGACTGCCCTCCAGGAAGCTCAACGATGTTCTGGTGCTGGTCCATCGACTTCCAGAGGCCTCGTGACAGCATCTGAGGCCATGACGCTTACTCTGGAAGATGATGATGAACTTTTTGAAACAATTACCGAGACCGACGAAGAGGCAGATCTATCTGTACCGGATGACCCTGTACCGAAAAAAGGTAAAGGAAAAGCTAAGACGAACGCTAAGAAGGGAAAGAAAGATACCACTACTGAGGTTCTGTCGTCGTTCGCTGATAGATATGAGCGACGTCGCTCCGCGCGTCGGGAGCGATATGAGGCGAAGAGGGAACAGCGCCTGTTAGCTCAAAAGCTTGGCCGCCCATTGACTTGGGTAGGTCCAAAAGATCCGCCTATTGCGTGTATGTCTATTCAATAATGTCTTAGGCGGAGAAGACTACCCTAGCGTTGCGTAAGCACCATCCTGAACTTGAACATGTTTGGGGGGACCTCGAAGAACAAGTCCCTGTGATCACTCCGGAGAAAGCTAAACAGCCCGTCGGATTAAAAGTTGCACTCCTACCGTTCCAGCAGGAATCCCTTTGGTGGATGCGGAATCAAGAAAATAGCATCTGGCGTGGCGGTCTGTTGGCTGTAAGCATATATCACATCATCACCTCAAGGTGCTAAAACTTTGATGTTCAAGGATGAAATGGGGTAAGGCAACAGCTCTTCGTCAAGAGTATCTTAGACGTTTATCTCCGGGCACGCAGCATGGGAAAAACTATCCAAATGATTTCACTTTTTGTGTCGGACTTGAAGACGCCCAACCTGGTTATTGCGTGAGTGTCCTTGCATCATGATCCGACAATTGATAGCAACCACCACCCAGGCCGACTGTTGCAATAATGCAATGGCAGAATGAGATTAAAGCCCACACAGACGGTATAAATGTTCTCGTCTGGCACGGTGCTTCTCGCATTGTCAATCCTCAAGAACTGAAAAAATTTGACGTTGTATGTCCACTTCAAAACGCTAGGGCTCACTCGGTACTGACCCTGGTCAGGTCCTAACCAGTTTCGCTGTGGTAGAGAGTTGCTTTAGGAAGCAGCAGACTGGCTTCAAGCGCAAGGGGCATATTGTTAAGGAGGCTTCCCCTCTTCATCAAATCAAGTGGAATCGGATTGTTGTAAGTCTCGCGTCCAATAGTTGACGTACTCATCCGCATGCACTGTGATTCAGCTTGATGAAGCCCATAACATCAAGGAGCGCTCTACTAACACTGCCAAGGCTTGTTTTGAACTGGATAGTGACTACAAGTGGTGTTTGTCAGGCACTCCACTTCAGAACCGTGTCGGTGAACTTTATAGCATGATCCGTTTCTTGGGAGGTGACCCCTTTGCGTACTACTTCTGTAAGTTATTTTCTAATTACCTCGCGCTATCTCACGAGTAGTGCCATAGGCAAGAAATGCGATTGTAAATCCCTCCACTGGAAGTTTTCCGACAAGAAGAATTGTGACGGTGTGTATCCTGCGTCTGCTGCTCGGTGGTCTCGTGGCTGAATCCTTGCCTCATAGACTGTGGTCACAGTCCTACGCAACACGTGGGATACTTTTTCTCTATCAAATGATATCTGCGATCTCACTTCCTATTTCATAGACGTGTTTCTGGAACAACGAAATTTTGACTCCTATCCAAAAAAGTGGAATGGAAGGACCTGGCAAGACGGCTTTCAAGAAACTAAAAGTCCTTTTAGATTGCATGATGCTTAGGCGGACAAAAGTTTGCTCTTACGATGCTTTTGCTGGAGTCCTCTCATATCATCCCCTAGCTCCAACGCGCGGACGATCTCGGCCTTCCCCCACGAACAGTCCTTGTTCGAAGGGACTACTTCAGTCCGGAAGAGAAGGAATTATATCTCTCACTGTTTTCTGACGCTAAGCGTCAGTTCAACACTTTCGTGGACTCTGGAACTATCCTGAACAGTGAGTTAGTGTCTTCGGACAAAATATTATTTACCTTACATCCGACCAGACTATTCCAATATCTTTAGTCTGTGCGTATATGCAGCTTGTTCATCCTGGGGAGCTTCACACGATTTCACCAGAATCACTCGTATGCGCCAAATGGCTTGCCATCCCGACTTAGTCCTCCGCAGCAAGAGTAACGGTAACAGGTTCTTCAGCAATGAAGAGCTCAGTGAAGCCACCGTTTGTCGGCTCTGCAGCGACATCGCCGAAGATGCTATTCAGGCCAAGTGTCATCATATCTTTGATCGCGAGTGCATGAAACAATATTTAAGTACCGCTGCGGATATCAATGTGTGTCTCCCGTCAACTTTCTGGCTGCCCGTTATAATCGTACTTTTAGCCTGAATGCCCAGTTTGTCACCTTCCCTTGACTATTGACTTAGAGGGGCCTGCTCTTGAATTAGAATCATCCTTACCGGTTGCAAGGCAGGGTATTATTGGACGACTCAACCTAGATACCTGGCGCTCGTCTTCGAAAATTGAGGCTTTGGTGGAAGAATTATCTAATCTCCGTACACAAGATGCTACCACGAAGAGCATCGTGTTTAGCCAATTTGTCAACTTCTTAGATTTGATCGCATTCAGGTTACAAAAGGCTGGATTTCAGGTCAGTGTCGTCGTTGCCCGTGTTATCACTATTCATGTCGTTCAAGATTTGTCGACTCGAGGGAACGATGACACCTCAGGCTCGTGACGCGACCATCCAACACTTTAGTGCGTGAAAAATGTCCCCACCACGGTCGTATTACTAACACATCTTTCAAGTGTCTAATGTCCATGTGACCGTTTTCCTGGTGTCATTGAAAGCTGGCGGTGTTGCGCTCAACCTGACGGAAGCTTCGCGTGTCTATCTCATGGACAGCTGGTGGAATCCCGCTGTAGAATACCGTAAGGACATCTCGCATCAGGCGACTGCATGTTTACTCACTGATCAATAGAGGCCATGGACCGCATTCACCGACTCGGCCAGCATCGACCCGTCCAAGCCATCAAGCTTGTCATTGAAGATAGCATCGAGAGTCGCATCATTCAAGTATGTGAACCTTCATTCGAACCCGTAGAGCATGACGAAATGTCTTCCCTCAGCTCCAAGAAAAAAAGTCTGCTATGGTCAATGCAACGTTGTCCACCGATGAGTCGGTAAGTGTTCAACTCATCCGGTTTTCTCTCTTGCTGAGGACACTCGTGACAGGCTATGGGCCGCTTGACTCCCGAAGATGTGCGTATGAACTTCCTTGGCCCGGTTGTTGCGTTAGGCTCACCTGTTTCGCGCTTAGCTTGGATTTTTATTCAGAGTGCGTTTCGAGTGCGTTTTCCGTCTTCCTCGGCTAACACGTGGAATCAGCTCTAGATGGCGTGAACAGTGGAACAAGGGCTCGCTCCTTCAAGGGGCTTTTGTCATTTGTACGCTTAACTTACGCCTTCATTTTATTTGATGTTGTAAGTTGCGACCCTTGGCGCGTGCCAGTATTTGTTCTAGGTATTGGCAACAACAGTGTAGTTGTTGATGTTGTTCAATTCTCTGAGCTCGGACTCGATTTGTTTCCCGTCACTCCCAGCGGATCGCAACTATCCGCAGTTCCCCTTAAATCGTTGTTATTCTCTAGATGTGTTTGAATGAATGATCTTGCTCGAACGTGTGGTGTAAACCAAGTATATGAAGATGACATTACGACCACGTATGAGTAACCTTTGCTATACATACCTCCAACAACAGCCGAGTCATCTCAACTCCACCTTCAAAGACCATAGCCCAACAATATCACAGCTAAACAAATCGGGCCAAGTGTAAATCCCACTGCCACATCTGACAAGCATCTGACACCTGTGCAGGCACAAAGAACAAGTCAGGCAGCATGATATGATACTGCCAGTCTATCATATACGGTCGCCCTCAACTTAGTTATTGCGATAACAGGCGGTGCAGAGTACAATCGTGACATATTAGGGAGAAAAGACTATCACAGTAGCAATGCGCGAAGGAATAGAAGCAATATCATTCTACGATGACCCATGTCCACCCAAACCAACTTAGTCTAGAAGCATTCTGTAGAAACAAGGTGGATCAGTAAGAGAAATTATTCGAAGTGAAAGACACATACTGCGGTGAACAATACCAGGACCAGACTCGTCATACTCCTGCTTTGAGCACCATAGATTCTGGAAAGTGCTAAGGGAGGCAAGGATAGAGCCACCAATCCAGACCGAGTATTTCCGCTCCGGTGGTGCAACAATCTTGACCTGTAAAAAGGGATTAGTTCAGAGACATGAACCATAAGGCGGAGAGCGCGCCTTCATGCTCGAGGGTGAGAGTGACGTTAATTCCTTTTGCATCCGGTCCGCAATACCAGGGAACATAGTGGTACCACCAGAAAGGACGACGTTGCCATACAGGTCGCGACGGATATCAAGGTCACATTTAAAGATGGAGTTGTACCTGAACCAACCCAACGCCGTCAAGAAGGCCGCGCATTTCTGCTATCAACCAAAAACTCACGTAGTCTCGTGGATACCAGCAGCCTCAAGACCAAGGAAGGCAGGTTGGAACAAAGCCTCAGGTGCACGGAATCTAATCGACCAGGGAATTAATCAGATGATCGCTGACAAGGGATCAAGTACTGACCGCTCGTTGCCGATGGTAATGACCTGACCGTCAGGAAGCTCGTAACTCTTCTCCAACGCAGAGGATTGAGCGGCGGTCTGGAGCTCTTGCTCGAAGTCGAGGGCAACATAGCACAGCTTTTCCTTGATATCACGTACAATTTCACGTTCAGCGGTCGTTGTGAAGGAATAGCCGCGCTCGATCAAGTTCTTGATCAAGTATTCGGTCAAATCACGCCCAGCGAGGTCCAGACGGAGGATGGCATGAGGAAGGGCGAAACCCTCGTAGATCGGGACAGTGTGGGTAACACCGTCGCCAGAGTCCATGACGATACCGGTTGTACGACCGGAGGCATAGAGCGACAAGACGGCTTGGATGGCGACATAGAATGCGGGGGCATTGAACGTTTCGAACATGATCTGAGTCATCTTTTCGCGGTTGGCCTTAGGGTTGAGGGGAGCCTCCGTGAGCAAAACAGGATGCTCTTCTGGGGCGACACGGAGCTCATTGTAGAAGGTGTGGTGCCAAATCTTTTCCATGTCATCCCAGTTCGTTACGATACCGTGTTCAATTGGGTACTTCAATGTGAGGATACCACGCTTGGATTGAGCTTCGTCACTGAAACACGAATGTGTAACCTGGCTGACAAGTCAGCTAAGAAAAAAAACATACCCAACGTAGGAATCCTTTTGACCCATGCCAACCATCACACCCTGGTGACGAGGACGACCAACGATGGAACTGTTGATTTGAATTAGGTCAGAATATTATGGACTCGAAACCATTGACATACGGGAAGACGGCACGGGGGGCATCGTCACCTGCAGAGCTAGTCAGACGCGATTTCAATGGCAGTGATAATGAATTAGGTACCAGCGACTAGAGAGACAAGTCAGCGGGTATATGAGCAAAGATCAAAGCCTCTCACAGCCAGCCTTGCACATGCCAGAGCCATTGTCGATGACCTGACCAGCGATGATGGATGAGGGTGTTGTGAGCATCGACGACGAGCAGACTCACGAGGGCAGCTACTTCGTCTTCCATTGTAATTATTCGTTCGTTAGATTGGTAGGGAGGGCGAGAGATGGAAGGGAGATTTGAAGGAAAGCTGATCAGCGGAGTCTGAACATACTTGCCGGCCGCCAAAACAAGGAAAAACATGTCGGCGTTGTCCGCAGTCACTGCGATGAAATGCTATGCGGGTCGATGACCCCGCCGCAGTACTACTACCAGTAGCTGCGGTACCCTGCCAAGTCGTATCTTCGCAGTACCGGGCCAAAGACGTGGCCGACACATCAAGATCGTGGTTGCCAGACATTCTGGCTGGGATACTAGCTTGGATTCTTATTCACAATATCTGTTCTTTCAGCTCGAGTGTATTGGTAGAAGGAGATCTCGTTGCGCACTAGCACCTGCGTGTTGCTATTCATCGGCACTGTGCCCGGCGGCATCACATCCTACCTACTGTATCATGTAGATCATCTTACTTTGAAATATACGACATGTATAGATACTACTGCGTCCGGAATAATTAATGATATCCAAGATTGGATTGCAGAGGTAAACTACCTCTCCGACGACGGACAGTCATGACACGCATGACACGCGGGCCGCCGAGCGAGTTTCACATGTTTCTCCCGCGAGCCCAAGGATAGCTTCATAAGTTCATCGGTGGCAACTGCGTACGTAGTTTCCTCCATCTCACGCACCCACAGCAATGTCGTCCAAAGAGTTTACCCTCGACGAGATCGCACAGGTAGATCCCCTCGCTCCATTCTGCGCGCACTCACCCTCATCCCAACGCAGCACAACAAGCACGGCGACTTGGCAAGTTCCCTCGTCCGCATCCCGTACCCGTTGCTCATCTCTTTGCAGTGGCTCGTCGTCGACGCCAAAGTCTACGACCTCACGCGTTTCGCAGACCTCCATCCAGGCGGTGCCAATGTCCTCTACGCCACCAACGTCGGTATGTCCATCTTCCCCTCCAAAGTCCAACGCTCACCCTGCCGCAGCCGGCAAAGACGCGACCGACGTCTTCTTCGGTCTTCACCGCCACGAAGTCCTCCTCCGCCCTCAATATGCCCGCCTCCAAATCGGCACCGTCCTCGGCCAGTCGGAACGGATCAAAGCCCCCGCACCCGGGGCGCTCTCACGCGTCCCGTACGCAGAGCCGACGTGGCTCGCACCTGGGTTTCATAGTCCATACTACACCGAGGGACATCGCAGGTTTCAAACGGCCGTACGGACGTTCTTCACGGAGGAGGTATACCCCGAGGCAGTGCGGTGCGAGGAGAGCGGGAAGCGGATCTCGCAGGGACTCGTGGATAAGCTTTGGTGCGTCGTCGATGTTCGTGTGTTCGTGTGGTGCGTTGACGCTGCCTCCGACGGAAACAGTGCGATGAACTTTTTGGCAATGCGCATCGGTCCCGGGAAACATCTCCGAGGACGGGTGCTCATGGGGGGCGTCGTCACCCCAGAGGAGTACGATCACTTTTACGAGGTGCGACCGTTTCGTCTGACCAGACACATCATTGTTCATACTCGACCGCCTTCTTCTGATATAGCTCATTCTCAACCTTGAGATGGCCCGTTTTGGGACGCGTGGTTTTGTAGATGGGCTGCTGAATGGTGGCGTCATCGCTCTCCCTCCTATCCTTAATTTTGGCTCGCCGGAAATTCAAGCTCAATATGTCCCCGAGATCCTCGAAGGAAAGAAGTACATTGCACTTGCCATCACGGAAGCGTTCGCAGGAAGCGACGTTGCCGGTGTACAGACGGTCGCAGTGAGAGACGGCAATGATTGGATTGTCACTGGGACTAAGAAGTAGAGTGAACTTCAATATCTCTGTCATACAGACATTTGAAACTGGGACAGGTGGATAACGAACGGAACGTTTGCGGACTACTTTACGACACTATGTCAAACCGAGGTGTGCACATTTTTTTCTTTTCTCATTGCGGTCTGACAGTGCTATATCCACAGCAAGGTCCCCTGGTCCTCCTTATTCCACGTTCAGACTGTGTCTCTACAAAGCCTGTCAAGACGTCTTATTCGTCCACGGCTGGCACGGCGTACGTAACCTTTGATGGGGTGCGCGTTCCTGCATCCCACATGCTCGGGAAAGTCGGACAGGGGTTGTATGTCATCCTAAGCAACTTCAACCACGAACGATGGATGGTGGCTGCAACGAGTCTTGGCGCGCAGCGAGTGGTCGTGGAGGAATGCCTCAAGTCTGTTGTGCAGTTGATTAACTCTCTCGCGTGCTGACTCTGTGCCAGATGGACCAATCAACGTGTCGCGTTCAAGAAGCCGCTCCACTCGCAGGCCGTCATACGCGCCAAGCTTGCGCTGATGATCGAGCGCGTGGAGGCATGTCAAGCGTGGATGGAGAACGTCACGCATCAGATGAATAACGTGAGTCAAGTCACCTTGATCGTTTTTTGATCGTCTTGACGTCTCGATCTCAGATGAACTATGAAGAGCAATCAGATAAATTAGCGGGGCCCATTGCCCTTCTTAAAAAGTGTGTCGGATCCCTGGGGTTGTGTCAATTCATTGACGTATGATTAGATTTATCTCGCGCTCTGGTCGCGAGACTGCGGAAGATGCGACACAGATATTTGGAGGACGAGGTATTACGATCGGTGGAATGGGCAAAATCATCGAGAACGTAAGTGGACCTCAGCAGTCCTGATTATCGCTGTCTGACCCAATTTGTTGGACAGTTCCATCGAACATCACCTTTTGACGCTATTCTTGCTGGGGCCGAGGACGTACTGGGGGATCTAGGAGTTCGACAGGCGATCCGGAAGATACCCAAGGATGCACGACTGTGAACAATTGTATATTAGGGGTATTATAATGTATCCTGATCTTCATCGAGTGTCATGTACAAGCCGATAATACTGTCCTCCAAAAGGTGGATGAGATAATAATAGATGTAAAATAGATGCTATCCTGAAGCGTTATGCTCGATATATGCAAAAGTCCAATGGTCACTCTTATCAACACACTCGTCTGCTACTTCACTTCACCATAGCTCAGCAATGACGAGAAGCACTGCACCGCCGATCAATGTCTGTATCTGCCAGCCGCGCCACATACAATGGACGGCTGCGCCGGTCGCTGATGTGATCGAACCACCGGGTGTTGATGCCGTCGGGATGAAGGTCGATGGAGTCGTCGTGGCATTGGACGAGTTACTCTGCCCGGGTAACTCCAGTCTGGGCAGCACAAACCCCATGTCGACGCAGGTCGTCCACAACACTGCGAAGTGCCAAGATCAGCGACGGCGTGTTTCAGAGAAAAAGGCACGCACGGTTAAGACTGTTCTGAACGGTCGAGTAGTTTCCCGCGTCGAGCACCGTGCCAATGCACTGGAGGCAGTTGTAGTACTGCGTCTCGAAGGAGGTCGAGCAGCACGCTTCGACGGGGCATCCCTGCGTGCGGTGGATCAGCAGTCGAGCACGAGAGGAGAAGAGGGGGAGATGGCGTTGCAACTCCGACGCGGTGAGGAGAAGCCGGGGAGGTTACTCACGAGGCTGACTTCGTTGTTGACGGGGCTGCAGGTGGAGGCGCACTGGGACGGGAGAGGCGAGACGGATCCGATGCTGACTTGTCTCTTCGCCAGCGCCTGGACGATCGGGGCTGGCGGCTGGAAGGACGCAACGCCGAGAGAGACAGCGAGCAGGAGCAGAGGGGCGACGAGGACAGAGACGAGCATGGTCGTGACGATGGTGGTAGTAAGGAACGACAAGGAACCAGGTCAGGCGGTATTAAATAAGGCGCGCTGGTGGAGGGACGACCATGAAGTCCGGATCCAAGTCGAGGCGCGCGACCAAAATACTTCCGGCGTTATGTAAGACGTTCTTCACTTGCCCTCGGAGTCGATGGCCCAGCCCAGTTTCTTCCCGACCGCCGCGCTCGTACGTCCTCTGTCTTTTTCGCCTGCTATACCTTACCCCTTCCAGGATCATGCCGCAGCAGGTCTCGGCGCGGGCGTCGTCGCCGTCCTTTGCATGCACCCGCTCGATCTCCTCAAAGTCAAGTTTCAGGTATCCACGGAGAAACCCCAGGGCGGGATCGGAAAGCAAATATGGCATTCTCTGCGCGACATACACGCACAGCGGGGCTGGAAAGGCCTCTACCGTGGTGTGGGCCCAAACATCGCCGGCAACGCCTCCAGCTGGGGTCTCTACTTTCTCTTGTCCGTTCCCGTCCTCCGGAACACGTCTCTTTACTCATGCTCTGTCTTTTCAGCTACCACATGCTCAAGAAACGCGCTTCGGGGGACGACCCCAATTTCCGCTTGTCCCCCGGTGCCTACCTCCTTTGTTCCGCCGAAGCAAGTTCGCCGCCCGTTCCTTTTGATGTCGACGTGTCTTGATGCATCGTGACAGGCGCTGCTACTGCTATCATGACCAACCCGATATGGGTCGTCAAAGTACGCATGTTTACGACGCGTGCGGAGGACCCCACCTCTTACAGGGGTCTGTGGCGTGCGTGCTTCCCTTCTCGCTATTTCGCATGCGCTGAGCTAGCTCTGCTCCAGATGGTTTCACATCCATTTACAATTCGGAAGGCATGCGGGGTCTGTGGAAGGGCACGTCGCTCGCCCTCGTCGGTGTCAGCAATGGCGCGGTACAGTTCATGGCTTACGAAGAGATGAAACGATGGGGTTTCGAGCAGAAACGAAGACAGTTTGCGAGAGCCGGGAAAGTGATGACGCCGGAGGATGATAAACTCGTACGTACACACGCCGCTGGGGCGCGCCCATATGATGATCTCGACCCGCGACACTAGTCAAATACAGCCTATACCGTCATGTCGGGCGCGAGCAAGTTGTTCGCGCTCGCGATCACCTATCCATACCAGGTCATTCGTTCCCGTCTACAAGTGAGCGCCGTTTTCCTCGTTCGTCCGATGTATCTCACGCGTTATACAGAATAACGCTACGACGCATTTATACCCTGATATCCCTACCACCATCAGTCGAACGTGGAAAGGCGAAGGCGTCAAAGGATTCTATCGCGGTCTCGGAACAAACCTCGTCCGTGTCCTTCCGGGGACGTGCGTCACGTTTGTCGTGTATGAGAACCTAGCGTGGCTACTTCGGACTACCGCTATTAGGCGACAACAGACAGCAGATAGGTAACGGACTGTCATAGTCTCCGCGAAAAGGTATCCTGGAGCGGACAGTTATCTTATGTTCATGTAGTTACTAGATGTCGATTCAGACGACATACATACTTTACATAACACCCTAACAAGACTTCCCAACTCCATCTATCGTAAACCAGTGCGTGAGCAATCATGAAACGAAACAGGTTAAGGCAGAACAGGGTCGGTCGGTCAAAATAACTATAACTTCGATTCATTGCGTGGAACGCCTGCACCCCCACCTGTTTGCGAACCTCCCCAAGACGGGGGGCAAGCAAGGCAAAGGAGAGACTGGAACCACAAGTGGTCCCCCTTGCTCGAACCATGTATTTCCATCATCCCACCGACGAACGACCGGAATAACATGAACGATCATCAAGGCCTTACTCACCCATCGTCAACAAGGCATCTCGGACATCCACCCCATCCTCATATCTTGAAATCAATGTTATCAGCGTCCGATAGCCAGCGAAGGGGAGGAGAAAAGGTCAAATAACTATAACCACACACTCTCATCGCGCAGAAGCGCCTACTCCTGCGTCCGTATCTGCATACAACCTCAAGACGAGGTTATATGCTGAACGAAGGAGAGACTGGACCAGGGTCCCCACGCTCTAAACGTGTACAATTTGGATATCATCATACCGAGAGGCCAGAGCATCTAAGATGAGAGCAGGCTGTACTCACGTTGAACAGGGTCACGATCGTCCACAGGATGACGAGCAGCGATCGAAAAATGCAGCTGTATGTAGGCCTTGTATGTACATATTGTGCAAAGCCTTGTAAACATAATACATACAAACAACCGACCTAGTCTATCGGAAACGAAGTCAAACAATGAATAACCCTCCACCCTGACGTATAGTCGTCTGCGTAATAAATGATAAAGATATAACAGTGAATTACCATCCAAAAGGCACTGTCGAAAGCACAGGTACCAGGCGCTGGTTGGAATCCTGGCACCCGCACTAGTCTCTGGAGCTGCATCGTCATGCGCTGCAGCCTCCATCCGTGGATACAGCCGACATCGCAAAGACGCTGCGTTCGGAAGACAAACCAAACGCGGCATCGAGCTCGTTCTTGCATCTCCCTCGAATGTCCCGCGCGTACAACGCCCGGATGCTCAGGAAGAACCGATACGGTACGACCAGCATCGGTACGAACGTCAGGATCGTGAACAATATCTCCTGCCATTCCTCCGTCGGGTGCGCGCCTGTATGACCCAATAAATTGAATAGAAAGGTGAGCAGGAAACTGTTAGGGTGTGATCATTTCGTGACGGAAGCAAGGCAAAAGATGCGGAGGGAACGTACGCAATGAAGTAGAGGACGCCCTGCTTGACGAGCAAGTTGGTGTACTGATTCAGTTTCCACTGTTTCGTCTCGTGGTACGTTTGAAACGACTGCTTTGCGAAATGGGCGACCACGAGGATGCACATCACTGCAGTATGAGCCATTTGTGGGATGGCGATCACGAGCGCCCAAGACACCGGGACGTGATAGTCTACCGAGCAAAACGAGGAGTCGATTGTATGCACAGACTCTACTGTAAAGTAGTCAACAAGATGGGCAGACAACTAGCCAGTGCCTAGTGTCGACGCACCCGATATATTCCCAGGAATGCCATAAATGACAGAAACAACAGTCATACCAATTATTTCCACTGAGAAGAGTATCAGAAGGGTAACCAGGACGAATTTCGACCGATCGTATATTGCCCATACACGGAGGATCATCAACACTGTAGAAAGGTTACTTTCCCAAGAAGCAGACACCACGATAGCTTACAGTCAGCTGCGCCAAGAAAGAGGATAATCCCAATATTCGAGAGGTTCACTAATGTTGTACCTTGAAACTGTTACAATATGGAGGTCAAGTTATGTGCGTAGTCGCTCACAACTGATTGATAGAGATTAGCTACACTAAGCCGTACCAACAGGGATAATACATACATCTATGGGCAAGAGGATTAGTGCGCACCCTTGGTCTGCCACAACAGAATAAATACCTTGGCATCAGCGTAGATTGGAAGCAAATTAATTATCACTTTGAACGTGGTCACATCTCAATCAATGTTGCACTATATTGCCAAACATACTGAGGCGCGGAATTCTGCGATTGACCACTTATAATCAGCATGCAGTGTATGTCATATGTGATGGCCGTGGATTCACATGAAAATATAAAGGCCAACATAACGAACCTACAGCCGTGTTTAGCTCAGTGCAAAACTATGAGTCTCAAATTGCACAAATAATGCCACGCACCATTAGGGACAGCGCACGCAATTATCGAAGGAACAGAACGCGCAATCATCGAAGGGAATGGCACGCGCAATTATCGAGTGGAACAGCATGCACAATCACTGAGGCCTAGGGGAATGGCATGCACAAATCACACCTTGCACGCACACAAAATCAATTGTTGAAACACAGTAGTAGTACTAGTAGAGAAGATGGCCTTGGAAACCATGCATGTCCGTCCATCTGCACCTCTATGACTGTCACGGTTGCAACATCCTGGGACACCTCCTCATACTGAAGTACTGTCGAACTCTCAAGTCTCGAAAGTATTCTGGCTTTGTAGCTCATGAAAACACTAAGCGCATACCGGAAACCAGGCAAATACACAGGTACCCATGGTATCACCGTCGTGACGGTTGCACTGCTACAACCTTCACTTCATTGTCGTCGTCATTGGAGGCGCTGGCAATGGTCGTCGGAGCGCTGACCACCACGTCGTCTGGTGGGGTTAGCACAGACGCGTCATTGCCGTTGACGACGTGGTGGTAGGGTCGGAGTTGGCGCGTCGCTGTCACTGACAACAAGGCGGTGAGGTCGGGACGGTGGGCAATGCGGTGGTGGTAGCAAGATCCTGCTCGTCATCACCGTGTAAGTTGACGACGTGGTGGTAGGGTCGGCACGGGTGCGCGTCGTCGTTGCTGACGACGTGGTGATGGGGTCAGCGTGGACGCGTGGTCGTCACGATTGACAACACAGTGGTGATGGCAGCAGGGTTTCCGCTGCTACTGCTACTGTGTCGTTGTCGGCGTCGCGCAGTGGAGTCAAGGTGGGCGACTTCCATATTTGGAAGCTGTTCGATACCCGCACCACAGGTACGGGTTTAGCACCGGTCGTCGACATCGACGTATACTTAGCAGCCACATCCACGTCCGTATCCCACCACCGCACCATCAAACACGACACGGCAACAGTGGCAGCCTCACCGTCGCCACCGCTGCATCGTCAGTGACGACGCGTCTGCGCCAATCCTACCACCGCCTCGTCGATGACGACGCGACAATGGCAGCCCCACCACCACCCAGTGACGATGACCCATTCACGCAGGCCCCATAGTTGATAACGACGCGGCAGCGACACAGTGGCAGTCTCACCACTACCACTGCCGTGTCGTCAGCGACGACGTGTTCGCACTGAGCCCACCACCATGTCGTTAGCGATACCGCGTCGTTAATGCCATACCCGAGGTGCGGGTACTGGTATACCCGTGTATTTGCCTACAGGGAATGAGCTTGATGGGGTAAAGGGATCTGGACGACACTTTACTGTATGTTCTATTGTCATTGGTTAGTGTTGTACTGTTCATATTCAAGATGAATGAACTAGGCATACCATACCAGCGCCACGTATCAACATCCCGCAACATGTACGCACGAACTGGGACTATGCTATTAACAATGCACTACTCTACTGCCCAAGGTTGGTTTTCTCTCGCCACAGTGTACTGTAGTTGCTTCTAACTTTTACTTGCACTAGCTTTCGAGACCAGCAACAAAGCACCAGAAACTGGTCCCAGTGGATCGGGTCCATTCTTGATGCGCCGATCCATACCCGGCGGGGCGGTCCGTCTGGTCAGGTTGGTCAGGTCAGTCGGGCTGGTCAGCAGTGGTTGGGGTCCTGGCATAGTGGCTGGAGTCCAGGCAGTAGGTCGTAGTCAGTGTTCGTCGTAGGTTAGCATAGCGCAGAGCCTCGCCGCGTGCTAGTAGCGGTCTGCCCATGGCCTCGCCCTCTCTCTAGCCCTGGTCCACCTGCTCGATACCCATGGGGTTAATTGATTAACTTTCCCGCCATCTAGATCTTGAGTCTGCCACTTCACTAATGCTTTTGTGATTGCACATTCATCCATTTCAAGTTATTGACTACACATTCTCGTCCAAATATTCGCTAAGGATTCCTCACGTACGATACAATCTCTACGTACACATAGTCCATCTGTATAATTTCACGAAGAGGAATGGTTTCAGTGTTGTCGAGTTGGGTTTATTTCGGAGTGAACCAGAGTATCAACTCAATTGCGCGCGCGCAGCCACCCATTTGTGCGCGCGGAATTATTGTGCATTTTGACCGTCATACAAAACACGACAGGAAAGAGCTAGTACATACCAGAATGAACACCAATGTGACCCGGGTCCAGGGTTGGCACTATCGTTCATTCACAAACGATTCCCGACAAATAATTGGATATCGAATGCTAACCCATACATATTCTACCTACATGAATTGTCAGTCTGGAAAGCCACGTGATGTCATTATAGCTAGTACCTCTTGAGAAAATGTAAGAACTGGCAGTAAAGGAATTGGTACTTCGTATCAAAACAAGATGCATGGCTTACTATGATCATATCCGATGGCAGTCAAGATTATAGCTATGACTGAGTCGGTATATTAATCCATCAGCAGCGAGAACGGGCATACCAACTGCATAGTTAGGTTGTTGAACAGTCGTCGGCATGGATTGTAGCAGAGATGGTAGTTCTGGTGTATGAGTGGTAAGAGAAATCGCAAGAGTGAGTCCCACGAACGAAAGCTCACCCCAGGGCTCATCCCTTTCCTTTACATAAAGGGGCTAAACTTGAGCATCATGATCCAGGCCGTCAGGCCCATCCCTACCATTAATTAAAAGATAAGCAACCCCGATGGGGTACTCACCTTGCTAATAGTAGGCCTGACAGGGGCCGCTGGAACTTATTTGATCATGTAAAGCAGGGTGAAAGAACGTTGAGTATTTAATTCCAACCCTGGTAGTCCGAGTCATAGTTGGGCGATAGCTGCGCCTGCAGGAACATTGGCAACATTTTAACGGACCTTGGCGCCAAGTCACAGCAAAGATTGTAGTTGCTAGGCAGGAATATCACACAAACTGAATGTGAGCGGACAATGAGCTGGTATGGTATGGAGCGCCAAGTGCCAAACGATTTCCACGGTTTTCCCCGCTACGTAAGTAGTGGGTTCTATGGTGCGAATGTTAGAACGCCTTTTGGCGCGCGCGATACAGACCGAGTTACTTAGTGCGATTTCGAGCACAACTCGCGCGATTTGTAGAGATTTAGAAAATAATACAGAGATCCATGCCTAAACCATCAGCTGGTGCTAGTAAGGGCTTGTCGGTAGAGGGGGCACGGGTACGGTCGGGATTGGGTGACCTGGCAACCCGTAAGGTAGGGTTCTGGTTCCATCCTTTGTTCGTAAGCAGTGACACCCACTCTATGAAACTACATGAACCCTACCTCATAAGTAATTGTACCTGTGCCCCAAAAGGGTAGGTGTTCCCGCCAGGCACTGGCCTATCCCGTCGACGACGAGAGGACACAGCAGCAGCTGCGGCAACCCCGCCGCCACAACCACCACGTCGTCAACCGCAACGACGCGTCCACGCCAACGACCCTGCTACCACAACTGCGTCGTCGCAACGATGCAGGCTGGGCAGTGACCATGGACCGGTCAATGCCAACCATCCCCATCGGAGCAACTGCTCTCATGCTATACCCACCTGGTGGCTGAGTCTGTCCGATCTTTACAAAGGGATCCTGCAATTACCTGAGGTAGTATCCCTGTTCGAGTGCAACCGCTCGCCTACCACGTCCGCTGCACCTGTTCGAGTGCGACCACTCGAGCGCGATCCCCGGCTTCTCTCGCCGACCGAATCCTTTCGGGTACGACCGCTCACCTGCGACACCCACCTCACCCGTTCAAGCTCGACCCGTGCTTAACGCGCCCGCGTGAGCGCGACTGCCCACCATCAGCGAGTGATGATGACGACGTGACGGTCGCGATGGCGCGATCGCCACGACGTCGTCGAACCTCACTCGTCGTGCACCACCACTCGTCCCTACCCACTTCCTATCACCCTCGGGTATACCCATACTATTTCATAACATCGACGACGGTCACTCGTTTCCAACCCCACAGGTCTGTTTTCAGCGCTCCCCACCCGTTCTTGATCCGTCTTTGACCCCACCCACGTATTTATGATGCCATCCACCCGTTCCTGATGCCACCGACCTACCCTCTTGTTTTCAATGTTGTCTACTCATCCAGGTCGCCATTGACACGACGTCGACAAGTATGATAACGTGTATTATGTAGATTACATACATTTGTATCCTGGTCTAATCCTCATGGCGTAGATATGGGGATGGGTGTCCATACCCAGCAGAGTTTGTAAATCGTGCTGACTCGGTCTGATCGCGTGTGCCACACGGAAAAAAAACCACAGGAATTATTTGGCACTTGGCGCTACTCGATAATTATTGTAGATGCATTGCTTGTCCGCAACTGTAGCAAATTCATGTGCTGCCATTTCCATCCGTGGACATAGCCGACATCGCAAAAACGCTGCGTTCGGATGACAAACCAAACGCGGCATCGAGCTCGTTCCTGCATCTCCCTCGAATGTTCCGTGCGTGCAACGCCCGGATGCTTAGGAAGAGTCGAGATGGTACGACCAGCATTGGTACGTACGTCAGGATCGTCAACAATATCTCCTGCCATCCTTCGGTCGGAAACGTGCCAGCATGATTCAATACATTGAGTAGAAAGGTGATCAGGAAGCTATCAGGAAGTGACCATTTCGCGACGGGAGCGGTGCAGAAGATACGGAGGGAACGTACGCAATAAAGTAGAGGACGCCCTGCTTGACGAGCAAGTTGGTGTACTGATTCAGTCTCCATTGTTTCGTCTCGTGGTACGCTTGAAACGACTGCTTTGCGAAATGGGCGACCACGAGGATGCACATCACTGCGCTGTGGGCCATTTGTGGGATGGCGAATACGAGCGCCCAAGCCACCGGGACGTTATAGTCTAACGAACAAGACGAGGAGCCAATTGTATGCACAGGCTCCACTGTAAGACGGTCAACGGGCAGACAACTAGTCAGTGCCTATTCATTTAGCTAATGTCGACGTACTTGATATATTCCCAGGAATGCCATAAACGACAGAGACAAGAATCGTAGTAATTATTTCCGCCGAGAAAAATATCAGGAGAGCGACCAGGACGAACTTGGACCGATCGTATATTGCCCATACACGGAGGATCATCAGCACTGTAGAAAGGTTACTTTCCCAAGAAGTAGACAACAAGATACCTTACAGTCAGCTGCGCCAAGAAAAAGAACAACTCCACCATTCGAGAGATTCACTAATGTTGCACCTTGAAGCCATTATAATGAGGTCAAGCTATGCACGTAGTTGCTCACAACTGATTGACAGAGATGAGCTACACCAAGCCGTACCGACAGGGATAATACATACATCTGTGAACAAGAGAATTAGTACACACCCTTGATCTGCCTTAACAGAAGAAATACCTTTGCATCAGCGTAGATTGGAAGTAAATTAATTGTCACTTTGAACGTGGTCACATCTCAATCAATGTTGCATTATATTGCCAAACATACTGAGGCGCGGAATTCTGCGGTTGACCACTTATGATCAGAACCCAATATGCCATGTGTGATAACCGCGGATTCACATGAAAATATAAAAGCCAACATAACGAACCTACAACTTAGCTCAGTGCAAAAACATGACAGGAAAGAACTAGTACACACCAGAATGAACACCAATGTGACGCGGGTCCAAGGTTGGCTCTGTCACTCATTCAAAGACGATGCTCGACAAATAATTGGATATTGAATGCTAACCCATACGTATTCTACCTACATAAATTGTCAGTCTGAAAAGCCACACGATGCCATTATGGTGTAGGTATTGGCTGGTACCTCTTGAGAAAATGTAAGAACTGGCAGTAAAGAAATCAGTACTTTGTATAGAAGAAAATGCAAGACTTACTATGATCATATCCGATGGTAGTCAAGATTATGGCTATAATGGGATCGGTATATCAATCCACCAGCAGCGAGAATAGGCATACCGGCTGCATAGTTGGGTTGTTGAACAGTTGTCGGCATAGATTACAGTAGAGAGGAAAGTCCTGGTGTATGAGTGGTAAGAGAAATCGCAAGAGTGAGTCCCACGAACGAAAGCTTACCCCTTCCCTTTACATAAAGGGGCTGAAGTTATTAGCAAGAACTTGAGCGTCCGGGCCGCGTCAGACCCGTGGATCCCGACCATAATTAAGACACACTATCCGATGGGATACTTACATTCAATTCCAGCCTCCGAGTCGGCGGGTTGGGTTACTTGGGTACTAGTCAGAAATGTTATTAGGTGACAGCTGTGCATGCAGGAACATTGGCATCATTTTTGATAAACCTTGGCGCCAAGTCACATCAAAGAGGGAATATTACTACTAGCAAGTACTCGACAATGGCTGGCATTCGTAGCAAATCCCGAGGGAACCTTAGTAGTCTCCACTTTCCCACGACTTTCTCTGAAGCTCTCTGAAGTCCGACGTCCAGACTCCACCAGTACTTAGCCAAGCTGGGAACATGGTGTCTCTCCGTAAGTCTACCTGACGAAAGAATCCCCAGACTAACCCAAGTGTTAGCTGCCGCTGTACGGCTCCCTTTGCTCTCGCGCTCCGATCAATTATTTATACCCATTCCCCGAATACTTCACACCCTGCGTCGATGTATCGCCAGCCGACCGCAAACTACTCCGTCATTTCGTCCTCCACCTGCCCGGCGTAACTTTGAGATTGTTCCCTCGCCTGTCCCTACCCCGTCCGCAAAACCCCAGCACGACACGCCCCCCCGCCGACTGACCAACCGTCAAATCCCCTTTGCACACGTCTACTTCCTCGACCCTACCACCCAAAAACGCTCCGCCAAGAAACACAGCCTCGAAACGCTCCTCGCGACGTACGTGCACGCGCGCACGGCCGACCGGCAGGTTATCGAACTCCTCACGTCCACGCCCGACCCGATCGTCCGCGTGACGACCCGCGCAGAGGTCGAGGCGCAGTACAGGGAAGCGAAGCGCGCACTAAAGCGTGGCGTGAGGGTTGGCGAGGCGCCCAAGGAGGTACAACTCACGTGGGGCGTCGCGCGCGCGGACGTGGAGCACAAGCTGCGTAAGGCGGCACGCGACCTCGACAAGGGATACCGCGTCGTCGTTGTCATCTCTGTGAAACGCACTCATCGGCCATCAAGTCGGCAGGAACTAGTTGCGTTCGCGGACGAGATCACGGAAACACTCGCTGGAGCAGGAGAGGAGTACAAGGAACGTGAGGTCACGAATCGGTCGATGGTGCTGTCGTTTCGGAAAGTTGGGGTGGACGAGGACGTGCCATGATTTTGGTGTCTAGTCAGTGGAATGAATTCGCTATCCTATTGATGTCATGCACCATCAACACGCTTGTTTCACCTCCCATGGCACGTCGTTCTCGAGCCACATCTTTGTTGCCCCGCTTACTCCAGGCAGGCATCTAAGCATCACCATTGCAGTATCGGAGGTGTGGTGATCAACTGCAGGTTGCGCACCCTAACAACGCACCCAACTCAGCGAGGAATCGACTTCGATATGTAGGCGGGAAACTGAGCAAGATGACCTGGGCTCGCGATCTCTCTTTCGTTTTAATACTCGGATGACTTACTTTGACGTGAATATAAATAGGAAACTTCACATCGCGACGTGAGAAATGCTATCATGACTAGGACTGAAGTATCTAACACCGCGCACCTGTCCGGACAGAAGGTACGGACATATGCTCATTTTCGTGTACTCGGCTGAGTCGTTTCGTCTTCCACCGACATCTCTATGTTTTCGTCTATTTCAACATCCGCGAACTCGATCACCATTCCAATACCAGATAACAAGCCAAACCCAGAGTCGGTTCTGTTTCCACGTCTGTCCTGAACGTCTCGCGCATGTAGCTCCCGAATACTTAGGATGAATCGAAGTTGCAGCAGAACCCAAGGTCAATGAGAAATGAATGCACACAATGAAATGGAGGACCCCTTGCTAGACAAGCAAGCTGATATACCGATCTACATTGTCGCCCAACAGGTCCGAAACGACTGCTTCATAAATTGGACGACCACTAGAATGCACATCACTGCACTATGTGTTATTTGTAAAATGACCGACACTTGCGCCTAAACGAGCGAGATACTGGGCTCTACACCATATGATGAAGAAGCGGATATCTGGATAACGGTCTCTGCATGGCAGCTAAGTGAATAGTGGTGCTATTCATCAAGTCAAAATGTACATACCTAACTGATTCGTCAAAATTCTGTGAATAGGAATTATCTCTAACGAGAAAAATGTAAGGAGAGTGAAAAAGATAGGCTTCAATTGGTTGTACATTGCCCACACACATGGGATCATCGTGACCGCACTTCCATAGTTGACTTCTCTGAACATTAACCATGCAACAACTCACACTCAGCTACATCGATAAAGACTACAAACGACCAATATGCGACATTACACATTATTTTGCCTTGCAGTCATTACAGTATGAGGGTGAGTACTCACAACTAGTCAGTAGATCTCTGTTATAGCGTCCCGGGACGAAACAAGGCACTAGGAAACACATCCATCTACGGTCAAATGAAATCAGCGTGCATTCGTTGACCTTCTATGTTGGAGAAAGAATACCTTTGCGATGGAAATGCCTGGTAGGGAACTACTCATCACTTCAGATGGTGTTGTATTTGTATGCCAGTATTGCACAGAAAAAGACTAGACACTGATACTTGGATTCCTGGCTATTCATTTTCAAATTCAGCACGAGTAGATACCAAGTGTATACTCACAAGACGACGTAAATACCACAATAACGAACCTATGATCAAGCCTAAGCTGCTAGGGGGCATGACAGCCATATCTACAATCTTGATACGTACGAAAATGAATAGAGATGACACCAGGGTCCAGGATCTGTTCTGTAGTCTTGTCAAAACAAGCCATCTCGGAAAAAGTTGACCCTACTAGTAGATGTATTCGATCTGCGTGGATTCACAGTCACTGAGAACAAGCTCATGGCTGGCATAAAGTAGTAAGGACTAGCGGCGAAGAATTAGTCATCGTACTTAGGATTGAAACTCGATCGAAAATGTTGGCCAGCTGTGATCATACGTGAGGGTAGTTAGGATTATGACTGGTGGCCGGATGTATGGAAAGCCGGACAACCGTGCTCCGTGGGACACAAAAATCCATCACGTGGTCCTCTGCGTTAGGAAGGAGGACAACAAAGCCCTCGGTCACTGCTCCGCGAATATCATCAGGCCAATGTAGGATTCTAAATGTACATACATGACGACGATCCCAAAAGCGTAGATACATTTCATGTGTCAATATCATCACCCCCATCTGAAATCTCTTCGTCTGAAAATGCCGTGATAATAAGGGGAGGAATGTCCATGGCATCCATATCATCGTCCTCGATTTCCATATCCTCACATTCAGTATCTAATTGCTCTAATGCAGAGTGATGTTCTTTCTCTGAAACACGGTCAGATTGCGAAGCACAAAGACGGACCCATGAACATACGAAGGCCAAGACCATTACCCACACCACCCATGTACTGATCCTCATTGTCTGGTAAGTCCTGCTGACCGCTGAGTAGCTCAAACTCTTCGTCGGCGCCTTCGTCAGAGTCCAAGGACTCTAGGACTTCGGGAATCTCTGCAATGTTACGTACCATACCTAAGATGCTGAGATAGATATTCCATGCTGAAGTGCGGTCAAGAGGAGGACAGGTGAGGTCCTCATAGCAGCGCTCGAAGAAGGCACTGAGAGGTTGAGGAACAAGATCAAAGACGGGATGTGCAGCGTCAACGTAGAGGCCATGGACTTCATTGATTGCGGCGGGGCCGACAGTTACCTACTTATACTTCACACACTGGCCAGACAAGCGCAAAGCAATAGCAGACACATACTTTAAAATCTAGGGCGCCATAATCATTGGGACACCTAAAGATAAGGTCAGGCACACCGTGAGGGAGGATCTTAATGAGCGCAGTCAGGATCAATCTCTACCGCAGTGCAGAACTAAGCAAACCTTGTTGCGATCGTGGCGCTTTAAAGTGTTGTTGATGCGGTACTGGTAGCGGTCGAGTTCAGCCTGAAGCCAAGGGATAAAGAGCCACCGGAACAACATCCTATGGCATTGTTAGGCCTTATGTACATTGGAGATGTATAGCACTTACAGCTGAAGAGCATTGTCAGGATCGTACCACCCGCTGTCTAATCCTTGTTGTAGAATGTTCTCGAAGCCGGGAGAGAATCGTCGTCACAACTGAGACCAAGCAATTTCAGGCATGACATTCTTTTTGGTTCGCATCCAACGGTGTTGGACAAACCCAACTAAGGACAGGTCATGCATTTGACGGAGCATCATCTGAGCATTCGCAACACCGAAGTTTTCTGTCCCAGGATCACTCTGGGTAACCAGGGGCATATCTAGCAAAAATTCAGCTGCGTCAAGAAAATCGTGAGAGAGTGTGTACTTACAACCAAGCTGTTCGATAGTCTCGAGGTAGTAGGACAAAATTAACTTTGGATTACGGTTAGAATGCCATATCTTCATCCATAAGATACGCCCAGAAAATGGTTCTATCCTGGTATGGAGTCCTAAGCCGAAGCGGAGCCATTTGTCATGTTGATCGAGGGCCCAGATATCATTGACACCTGCTGCCCAAAACTGACGACGACGGAGTCGATTGGCCTTACGCTGTTGTACAAGCTCTGATTCATATGTGTGGAAGTACTCGCGAACCACTCGTCTGAGGTAGTAACACAAGTCAGCGAACAGACGGTAACGTCAGTTGGTATGCTCACCTCGCAACACTCATACCATGTTCATGAAATAATAAGCTTACCATCTCACGAGCTCCGGCATTGGGATAGATCGCACGTAGTTGCGTCATAGCAGGTCGAATGGACTCCTTAGTATGGCGCTGCTGGCGAGTTCTCTTCAGACCAAGTTGCTTTCGAATTTCGGTTAGTTTAGTGAGGCTGTTGAAGAAGCACCGCTGCCTGTGAGCTGTGGTCAGATGAAATTAAGAGCGTCTCACCCGATACCATAGTGATCTGTGTCGATAATCTTGCGGAGCTCTTCAACTATCTGGCGATCGGTGAGGCGCGCCGCCCAGAAACGTCTGATGAGAGGCTCGATCTGTGAGAGAGGCGCTAAAAGAAAGTCAGTATCTACTATCCAAGCACTAATCAAGGTATTTCAAGTTGATTTACGTGTAGGTTTCCATTGGTTGGGCATCTGAAACCAGACGGTAACGAAAGCAGAGACCAAGCAGTTGCTGGCTGAATGAGATTGAGACTCCTGCTGCGAAAGAGGTGGTGGCGGGAGGTAGGATGATGTGAAAAGTACGATGGCAGCGACAGCAGACTCGGAGCAAAGGAGATAGACTGTGAGATGAGAGGACATTGATTGATATACTGGCTTAGTCTGGTACTGACCTGGCCAGCTGAGGTCAGACAGGGCCGTGGCGCTGATTGTTGGCATTGGGCATTGTCAGTCTGAGTTGGTGTGGGTGACCGTTGTAAATCCGTTTGAGTCACTGGCAGACGATCTCTTCTGCCTTGTCAGAAGCTGATTCTCAGTGTGTTCGCCGCTATAAGACCATGGCCGCAAGTCGGATGAGCTCTTCCACACCACGGTAAGGCATGACATGACCTGCCAAGCGAGTCACCCTATTGGCTGCACACCAGACGAGGAAGGTTGCCTTGGCTTATCAGACGTAACACTGGGGCTCTTCTGAGGCTGAGCTTCAAGATCCTCACTCAGGCTGGTGGCATTCTAGTTCTGAGGTCACTGATTCTGAAGTTCCACTGGGTGAATCCACGCCATGCCAGTGACTTCGCTCCGCTTCCGCCGGGGTGTCACCCAATTCCAAATCAGGTCAAATTAGAGGCTAATACTACAGTGACTGACAACGTGTCGGCTGAGTAATGGCAAGGCCCGGAGGGCCTTGTCTTCCCAGCGTGTGCCTCTGTGAGGTGTTCGGTGGGAGATCTGCCACCTCAACGAGTAACTACGAGTAACTTTTGCCTTATCTCACTGACAGATTTGCTTTCCACAGCCGACTTTCCACTTGCATTCAGGTTTTGCGGAATTCAAGTGAGTGCACCGACACTGTCGCACTCCACCAAAGTAAGTCCTCTCCTTTGTTGGTGGTCTGGCCAACGTGGTTGACACTTTCCAAGGCTCCTGGTCTCTCAGATGGGCTACCACAACCCTTACGCCATGTTGCTCGTCGTGGCATCTCTATGTCCATCTCTGTTGTCCAGGCCTTCAAGTTCGGCCTTTCCAATGCTTGTAGTCTAGGTGGCCGTTTCTCTAGGTATTTAAGCTTGCTCTCAGCTTGCTGGCATCCATCGCCAATTTCATTGTTCCAGCCCGCTCTTTGTTCATGCAAAGTCTTGACCCCGTTCTCATTTCTGAATTTACTCGGGATCCCGTTGCTGAGCGGGACACTTTCTGTGAGAGTACCAAATGTAGAAAGCAGGTACTCAAGGGCAAGCCTTACATCTATGTTGGGACGAAAAGTGGCAAGCAAGGCCGCTTTGTTTGCGCCGAGTGCCATCGACGTTACCAGCTACAGTCCAGTGCCATTACATTGAGTCGAGGTAAGCCTATCTAACTTCACGTCTCCAGCATATTACTCACTGTCTGTTTAGACGCTCTTATCCCTGACCCTGATGCCGTGAGACGTTCCATCAATGCAGCGCATTCACGAGGTGAGCGCAGCGCTCTGATTCACATGCTACTATTGTTAATTGCTATTTGGCAGGGTCTATCAATCCACCCCCGGTGGTTCCAATCAACCAGAGGCTGCTGGACGTTCATCATAATGCTCTTGTCATGCCACCGCCGCCACCGCCGCCACCGCCTGCATCAGGACTGAGTCGACGTCTAAATGTCCGAGTTCCTTCTGCCGCATGGCAGATACCAAACGCACAGCCCGTTGTAGCACCTGCTGTTGGTCTTGGCGGTCCCCCGATTCCTGCTGGTGTTGGATACAGCAACAATCACCTGGTGTATCATCTCGAACGTAACCGCCGGGAAAGTCACCATTATGCTGTAACTGCAGAAACGATCACTTTGTCGCTCTCTGCACTACATGACAGTGGTAAACGAGGTCGCTCACGCGGCACACCTTTTGGCGTAAGTTGGACTTTTACAAGTATTTACAGACATTCTAATCACAAACTACAGGGCATATGTGAAGGGGTGAAAGACGTCGACGCGCGTTTGACTGCACCTCAGCTCATACACCTTGCACGCAAGGTCATTGTGCCGTGTATACTCAACTTCTGTCCGCAATTCCCTTGGCGGTTGGAGGAGTTCGTTGTGCATGATGAGGCATGGGTTGACCTTGCGAAGTATTCCGAGCCCAGCCTGCCTTACTTTTACAACAGCTGTTTCAACAATAGCAACCGGAAGACATCAAAGGGACGTGTCTTCAAGACTCGGATTTGTCCCCTCAACGTTGTTGTTCCTCAGGCTCAGTGGTCGGAGTATGAAGCGTTTATAGATCAGGAGTCAACCCGCAAGTGCGTTACACACGAGCCTGCCTTGTGTCCACCCTCGCCCGGCCCATCCTCACGTCTGCGCCTGCCTTCCTCGGAGTCCTCCGGACCACCCCACCACTTAGGCTTATCGAGACCCTCTGTTCGGGCTTACAACACATCCGAACCTGATCTCCACCTGTCTCCTGAACCTCAGGCCGTCCTGGATCAACTCATTCTGCCCGAAGAGCCGGACCAATTGCTTGGCAGTGTTTCGAAGGTAAGCGTCATTCATCAGTCGACGTAATAAGTTTGCTGATTACCATATAGCCTGCACCTATCAACATAACGCTGTCTAAACGCACGCGTCTTCACTCTGCAAGTGTTTCGAGTGTTACTACCAAGTCACCCCCTGCAAAACGGTTGGCACCTCCTGATGTTCCTTCACCTGATCAGAACGACATCAAAGCGGCTTTGAGGTCCAGCGGTGCTGCGGTGCTTAACGTCGATGAAAGTAAGTGTTTGTCTCGAGCGTTTGCCACAAGATTGCTAAATACTGGCTCAAGTCTTGAAACAAACCACACAGTTGATAGACTTTCATCCGATTCCTACTTTGCCTTTTGCTGATATCTTGAAACCCGAGCGCCGTTCATTCAAAGTCAAGACAGCTGAACTATATTCTGGCCAGATCAGAGTCGACTCGAGTCCCCATGCGCTTATTGGAGTGGGCGCATTCAAGACTGCCCAACCTGCACAGCTTCTTCTTTCTACCCTTCGCTCTTCTGGCCTCGGATCCAAATCCTGTGAAGATGTGGTGGCAAAGCGGCCATATATTAGGCGGAATGATTTGGAGCGTAGACCACCATTCCCTCGGTACTCAACCCCGGATGAGCTCACAAAGCTTCTTCGTGAAGCAAACGTATTGTACTGGGCCAAAGCCCTATTAGATGTGACTTACGCCTTCATTGACCGTGCCCTTGCTAAGAGCTCTAGGCCTCCCATCTTCGATATCCCCCGCTTACGCTTTGTCGATGCTGGGTTGGCTCTCGGCTACAGTAGTGCTATAGCTAGTGGGCCGAAAGCATCATCAGGCTTGCGCAAAGCAGGCACTGTTAGCATTGCATATCTCGTCGAAGAACTGATCCCAAACCCTGAATCCTTCGTCAAGTTCATTCATAATGGATCATGTATGCCCCTTCTCGAACCCGATGAGCCTGATTACAATATCGCCGAGTTCCTGGCATTCACCCAACATGTTCAGTACATCAAGACTGGTGGGTTGGCCTACATCTCGGACTACCAAGGTAATGTTGATGCATACATGCCGGTGACCCTGCATTGCTGACGTTGTTCCAAGGCAGTGCGCATCTGCTGACTGATCCACAGATCCTAACACATCCGTGTGTCTTAATTTATATTTCTCGTTGTTGAACTAATGTTACCATTTTTGCAGCACTGTTGGCGAAGGTGATGATATGTTTTGTGAGGGCAACTTGGAAAAGGCAGTCGAAGAATTCACGAAAGACCACGTTTGTAACATGTATTGCAAATGGCCAGGCTTCAGGCTCACTGAGTTTTCGAGGAGCACAGAGGTTGCTGCCAGCAATGTATCATAGTAGTTTTAATGAAATGTATCGACACTTTTGGGATCATAATGGTCGTCACGTTTGTACATCTAGAATCTTACGGTTGGCCTGATAATATTCGCGGAGCAGTGACCGAGGGCTTTGTTGTCCTCCTTCCTAACGCAGAGGACCACGTGATGGGTTTTTGTATCCCACGGAGCACGGTTGTCCGGCTTTCCATACGGATGACATCAGCTCGCGCCAGTAAAAATGGATGTTTGGTCACAAGAGTGGCCCTTCCCCAGAAAGTTCACACCCGCGATGATCACCGAGCACCGCCGCGGCACGCGCCGCTGGACTTTGGCTGTGGGATTTATGCGAACCCGTTGACTCCTCAGAGCCCCTGGGGATTGCCGCATCCGCAGTACGACAGCGCCCGCCCCCCAACTAGGGGAAAACTGTTGTTCCGGGACAATAAAGAGTCCAACCATTGACCAAGTGCTGAGATACGCAAGATAAGTAAGGTTAAAGGCACGACAGCACTGACAGAAAGTACAAGGCACTGGTCAGGCGTGGCTACTACTACCATATCTCCGTTCCCCCATTGAATCCTCCACCGGTAACTCAACGCTCTCGATTGGCTCAACTTCCGCGAACATGATTGTTCCGACTGCACTGCGATCAGATGACAAGCCGAACCCAGTGTCGATCCCGCTCCCGCACCTACCCTGCACGTCCCGTGCGTACAACTCTCGGATGCTCAGGATGAATCGAGGAGGTGCGATAGCCAGGGGCAACAAATATAGTATGGGAAACACTATCTTCCAACCCTTTGTTGGGGTCCATCCGAAGCAATTCAGTGCACCCATCAAACCGGCGAGAAGGGAGCTGTTGTGGAATGTTATTGTCAGCTCGAGTTTGGTCGACATGATCCGGGGAGAATATCGAGACAAGGACGTACGCGACAAAATAGAGAACACCTTGTTTGACGAGCAGGCTCATATACCGATTTAGAGTCCACTGATTTGTTGCACGGTACATTGAAAGCGACTCTCTTGTGAATTGGACGACCACAAGGATGCACATCATCGCACTGAGTGTCACCTGTGAAATAATAGACACCTGCAACCAGATGGGAGAAGTATCGAACTTCACAAAACACACGGAAGAGTTGAACATCTGGATAATGATATCTATGTGGCGGTCGAGTGGATGGTAATGAACAATTCGTTAGTGCAGCATACTATCAAGTGAGCCAACATTCTCGTACCCGAGTGATTGCTTGGAATGCTGTAGAGGATGGCAAACACCAGGTCGGAGATCATTCCCATCGAGAGAAATGAAATAAGAGCGACGAGGATTGGCCTCGATCGATTATATATTGCCCATACACGAAGAATCATCATAACTGCAATTCCACTAATGTTACATCTCCGAAGGTAAATGATGTAATGACTCACGGTCAGCCGAGCTGAGAAAGAGAATGACTGCCCAGTCGGCGATGTCATTCACTATGTTGCCTGGAAACCGTTATGGAGGACAAGGAAGTTCGCCTGGGCTGCTCACAACTGTTCAGCAAACATCGGTCACGGTGTATGATAATAGTAAGAGTAAGTTGAACACGTACATCTACAAGTAGACGAAATCAGACTTACAACTTGAAGTCTTCTACATCGAAGAAAGCATACCTTCACATTGGGAAGTAGTGTACTACTAATCACTTCGAACGACGTCATTTAATGTCGCACTTGAAAGCGAGACATACAGATATTTGGGACTCTAGTTAACTATTCAGTACCAGCATCTAGTATGAATGACTGCATGGCTTACACAAACGCGTAGATGCCACAATAACGGGTCTATGACCGCGCTTAGATCG
The DNA here is from genome assembly GCA_038094295.1 of Tylopilus aff. beelii. Taxonomy (NCBI): domain Eukaryota; kingdom Fungi; phylum Basidiomycota; class Agaricomycetes; order Boletales; family Boletaceae; genus Tylopilus; species Tylopilus aff. beelii. Next base: position 35,076 of record JBBPTU010000153.1, read on the forward strand.
CTCCAGGGCAACTGCATTTAGGATGGTGATACGTACGAGAATGAACAAAAATGAGACCCAGGTCCAGGATTTGCCCTGTATCTTATTAAAACCAGATTCCTTGACGAATGATCAATGTCTGACCCAAATGTATTCTATCTACATGGATCGAGAGTCAGAAAAAAATGGTCTACGATTAAGAGTATACCTCTTTTGGAAATGTAAGGACTGACAACAAAGAAATCAGCCCAGTCCTTCCTTATCAACATGGAATTTATGGCTCACTGTGATCATATACGAGGACGGTAAATATCGCGACTGTGCCAAAGTTGTAATATCGAGCCCCAACCACTAGTAGAAATGGGCGTACGAGACACATAGTTATTCTGTTGAAGGCCTATTGCAGATTGAATAGTAGAGTCGGGAGACATGGGTGTGCGAAAAAGATTTCTGTTCTACCTTGGGGCAGGCCAGAGCTAGCTTTTATAAGGAAGCGGAACTTGCGTTATTTAAATAACTATCGAAGTCCATCATAACCACGATGACTCAGATAAACTGAATCAAAAATCAAAACGTCACCTGCTACCCGTAATCTTCGATCTGAGAGAAATTGGTCAAAGATGTCGAGTTGCAAAGTAGGGTGTCGGATATAGTTATGTAACTCGGCACTAACATGATCAAACGGCACCGCCTCCATTCACATGCGCAAGTCTGAGCGTGGTTGTCGCCCTCGGGCACAATAATTATCATCCATCGAGCCAGTGGCATTTGGGGACGACCTCACAGAGGCTCTCAAATCTTAGCGAGGTTGGGCAAAGGCTTAAATATTTAATATTCAGAGTTCAACGTTCAACATTCAAAGAGCGTGAGATCACGTCCATTTAAATTTGATGGTGCTACAAGGTTGTTCCGAAAGTGGACACGCACTGGGGTGACTCGGCGAGTCAGTGAGTCGATCGAGGTCGCAGCCTGAGAAGCCATCGTGACTAGATACTGATGCCACTGTGAGTATCTAGTCTGCAAATGTAATAAACTTCCTATTACTGTGATGCTGTACACACTACCTGGTCCCAAGGAGCAACGTTAACCGCCCGTACTCCACGGCTGAATCGGTGACCGACTTACTACAATCACTGATTACCCCTTAAGTTTTGCAGCACGATACCCTGCTTTAAATACAGCGCCGTTGCTATTAATTGGTGCCAGTGTGAAAGGCATGCGTACAAAGGAAAAGAGAAGGTAAGGTGGGTGAGTCGGAATTTGGAGATCAAAGGATGAACACTGCGAGTACAATCTGGATTCAGCATGCAAGTAGGTATTGATCGATGCTTACGGCCAAATGCCGAACTCTGCCTACCGTCGATACTTCAATCGTATCTGGGAGACACGGTGCCGATGGATGTATAGCCATGTGGGTTGCAAGTGCAGCGAACGGTAAGAGGTCTCCTCCACCGCTAAGGGTCGAGTAGTTTCCTGATGAGAAGCAGTACTCAATCTCTGTATTGTGAAAGATCGTGCTCACACAATGCAATGACTGCATCACAGCCGTGAGGAGCGCTAAGCTGAAACACGATCAGAACGTCAGCCTATTACCACATGTACATACCAGGTACGTACGTACGAAAAGATTGCTCGTGCAGTAACGACTGCTACAGTCAGCAACCTCCAGCCAGGAAAACTAGAAAACTTGTCAAGAGCGGACCTATGAGTTTGTGAGTTCTGTGCGTGTAGGGGATTGGTTCGTGGTCCGACCATTCTGCTGGTGCTTCGACGGTGTTTCATAAACGTGCAAACAAGGTTAGGGCGTGGTACCAGTACCAATCGGTGATGCTTAGGGTCAAGAAGGGTGGAAGTATAAGGTTGCCGGAGTAAAGTAGCGCCCTAGAAATCTGAACAATGACTGATTGCAACATTGAACGTTCGGATCGCGGTCATACGACCCCGTTGCGATTTTCAGCTCGGATCTTTCAGAAACTGTTCTGATTCCATTGTAGGCAAGGTTGCAGTGTTGGAAATTGTAACTCTCACGACACCGGTGCAACCGCAAGAATATCGATTTCGATGTATGCGACCACAACGTGAGTGAGTGAGTAACACCCAAGTTTGCGGGAGTATTGAGTATTGAGTATGATAACTTGGAGCCATACCTACACTCACGGGCGACTCAATGCTGAATGGGCGTCTTTGTTCTTTTTTATCAGCGGGACATGTGGCTTGAAGAATCATACCTAGAGAATACAAACATGCAAGGGTTCGCCTGGGTTATCACAGGTAGTTCATCGATGTGTACAGCCAGGTCCAGTGTCAAATAGCCCGAGTAACAGGCTATTAGTCCGTCGCTGGCATGTAACTTCGAAAGGGCTCGCGAGTGGGCAGGGTGAGAGAGACGATGGTAAAGACGTATTCAGATGAGCTTGCCTTAGGTGAGCAAAAGGCGGCATGTGACTCAGAGGAAGGTTCTTGGAAGACGGGCTGTCGATTTGGAGTCCGACCAAAGTCACCGAACTGCTCGCATCACCCTCAACTAATCGCTCTCCACAATCACCGGAATAACCCCGACCCACCCCACACGTCAGCCTCACCGGGCGACGCGGCCCCATCGGGCCCCCAAACCCCCACCAACCCAACAATACCAATCTCAAGGGCAAACATCCTCATCGCCTCGCATCAGCAAATTGGGAGAAGTCTAATCATGTCTAATTTGCTGCTTATTTAATCTAATTGAACTAATTGTGAGTCGAAGACATATAAGACAAATAAGACAAATAGCAGCGGTCCGGCTCGTCTTAGA